>WUAW01023142.1:23790-43045 GCA_017165845.1 Thaumetopoea pityocampa
CTCAAAATAAAATTTTAACATTTTTGCATTACGTCATTATTCTATTGGACGAGCGATATACATATATAACCGTAGGCGGGAGGATCCACTTCACTCCAATATTTCCACTCCTACCACACGTTGACCGTTATAAGTGTAAAAGACAGAAAACTGTCCATTTTTGGTGTTTTTTTTTTTGTTTATATCTAGTAGTAGATCTCTTTAAATTGAAATGATTATGCAGAACTATTTATTTGCATAAATAAAAATCTTTCAAATCTTCACTGTGTAATTACAGTCTTGTTGATGGAACTAATTAACATAAATATGTTATAAAATCCTTGGTTTTTCCTCTAATCAAATTAACCACTCGTGTCTAATTGATAAATAATATGAAACAAGTAGTAAATCTAATCATGGATTTTTCAAACATTATATAGCTGACGACTATTTAGCATAGTGGCAGTAACCCTCTCTTTTGTGCCAGTGAGTCACGGGTTCGAATCACGATAGGAACAAACTTTGTGTGATGAGCACAAATGTTTGTATCCCAATCATGGACGTATTTATATATTTAAGTATGTATGTAATGAGTGTGAAAGTGTTCAAAATGTTATTATATTATTATTTCAATGTACCTATTTATTTTTCCTTTAAGTATTTTATCGTGTTAATTATTTTAATAAGAGTGTCTCTGTGTAAATAGACTGAATATTAGTACATGTAGATTTATATACATTTGTAATGTATTTAATGTAAATAAAGATTTATCAACAGCAATTCAAGGTAGATCATAGACATATAATCACCCTTGTAAATGATCAAACACGATTATTTTTTAAAACTATAACTTGGCTATGTGTCAGGGTGAATGACGGTATTGTTTGTATGTATGTAAGTTTCTTGTGTTAGTGTAAGTTCTGAGTCTCTGAATCAACTTATGCATTTGTAGTATCGCAAGTGTTCTTAAGTTATCTTGCATGATATAGGCTACGTACAAAGGCAATCATCTTTTTTTCACGTGATAACGTTCATCATCATCATCATCCTTTCAGCCCGTAGTTGTCCACTGTTGAACATAGGCCTCTCCAATCGAATTCCAGCGCGACCGGTCCATAGCCACCTGCATCCAGCGAGACCCAGCGATCCTCACCAGTGAGGGCATAACGTTAAATACAAACATTCAAAAAACCTCCATTGTGGCGCTCTGTAGGGAGGTTTATACTAATAATAATATTTTAAGCACTATTTTCATACAAATCGACCTAGCCCCAAATTAGGATTCCCTTTCCCTGTATCGTTGGGTACTAGATAATGATATACTCACTTAAATAAACGTCCATAACTCGAGTATACACTTTCATGCTCATCACACGAAGTTTGCTCGTACCGGGGCTCGAATCCCCAACCAATTTGCTCAGAAAGTATAGTTAACTACTAAGCCATTCGGTCGTCAATCATCGTTTATATTTGAATAAAAACCTTTCGAAAAGTGGAAGTCTTTGAATTTCTATTTATCAGAGAGTCTATGAACATGCTCCAGTGGCGATAAATTAACTATTTTTGAAGGTATCTTATTCTTCTGTTTGACAACAAACTAGCTTCGGCCAAGTTATACATTGACCAAAGTACGAGTAGTACATTTGTAGTTGACTCTTTAATATGGCGGTTCTACTATTTGTAACTGTCTTAAGGATTTCGTGAAGCAAAATATAAAATCTTAAACGACTCAATACTGAGAAAACTGGATCGAATAAAAGGTGTCTCTAACAATGACCCCCAGCAGAATGAGTCTATGGTTTAAACAACCATAGACTCCTTAATCTCCTTATTCTGCTTCTCTCCTTATATCTGTTTAAGGCGTTGACTGTACAAAGTGACTAAATAAGTAGTTAAAACACAAACTAACATCCCTGTTTAGTGAGCGGGTCGTATAATTTGTTAAACTGTGTCGTCTCATTATCCTAACATATATAATAACATTATTCTACGCTTCAAGGACGATCTGCTGCGACCTCCGAGGTGCAAGCCAAGCGTGAAGGTTATAGCTGTTTCTGCTACTATGTAGGAGATAATTATGTACATCTCTGGGCGTTTATAGTATGACGATGAGCAGTCCAGGAACTTATTTTTCTAATGTGCTCATTATGCAAGTACAAGAATATGTTACACTTAATACATATTTAACATGATCTGTCTGTATATTTAATGTCTTTATTTAGTAAAAAAAAATAAACATTTAACCTATAAAAGTCGGAACAAACAAAAATTAAAATGTTTACCTTATTATTTGATCAATAAAACACTACGACACTAACAAACATTATTTCGTACAACAAAATTGCAACCACACATCGTTGTGGGTACACTGAGCCCGCCGCGTTACCTCTGACTGCCACGAATACTATCTCTGTAAACGGCATTGAACACCACTCGCTCTAATTCTTATACGTCACGTTTATGACTAGAGTTAAATAAACTTATCGCCTTTGTAGCAGAACATTACTGGCCTGTTCCTTTTATAGTTACTACTGAAATTGAGAGAAAAAATAAGCTCAGAATATGTAATATATTCTCAGATATTCATTTCCTAGTGGAACTACAAACTTCACTATATTTTCTATGGATTATCTTTTCTTATCGATTGTCTTCTTATATATGTGTACTAACTAAATAACTGAGCCAAATCTGTACATTGGATATTGTTGGAAAATTTGAATTCCTAATCGATATAGTCACCGTAACAATTTACTTTTTTTTTTGTCTATTGGTCCCTTTGATATCAGTTCAAATAAAAACTACTGCACGAACTTAAATTATTGTTGACCATATTTCCGCCTGAAAAGGACTTTTCACATTACCACGACCACTTTATCTTAAACTCTCCCATCTTCAGGCACGTCTAGCGACTTGGTCTGAGGACAACTTTGTCTCAGACGATATGGTTTCACTTGCAGTACACGTATCGAGGTTACCTCAAACCGACGCGATACGTTATCTAAGCGTACAAACACCAGGGGGAGCGGTACGAGGAGCGGAATCCGCCAGCGTGTATCGAAAACATACAATTCGTTTTGTACATGAACGTAGTGGTAGTGGAGCGGATGCGCGGAATCCTCCGCAGAACAAGCAGGCGGTGGCAGACAGGTGGAAAATGCAAGCCGTTTCGCTGCTCGTCACGTGCAGACATGGGTATTTTGACAGAAGATTTAATTGGTGCCGCATCGGCACGGCCGACATTGTGGAACTCTATTGATTCAAACCATTCCAATCGACAAGTTCTTAAAGTTTATTATCTAGTAGTATATTATCAGAGGAAATAAAAAATTATACATATAGTATACATACATACACTCACGCTGGTAACTCACAGTGTAGGCATAAACCGCATTTCGCCACATACTACGATACTGACACACCTTTCTCACCACATTCATATTCCTTTCATACACCTCCGTGGATGAAGGGTGCTACGAACTCGATCTTAAAACCTTACAAGTAACGTCATAATAGAATTGTATGAGGTTTAAATTTCTCATTTTTGTAATGTATTTTTATTTAGTTCATTACGACTGTTTTAAAATAATCGTATATCCCATTTAAAAAATAAATTGTCTTCATGATACGTTACGCGACTGGTGCCATGCCCACGGACACTCATTGCGTTCACTGTACCATGGTCTACGTCCGTCGGTCTACGAGTAATAATGTCCCTTCACACACGCGCGCTCGCGTTCCGCGCCTCTCCCAATCTGCGCGTATGCTTACGGAACACAAAATAAAAATAATAAAACCAGAGAAAGCCATCATAATAAAAAGATCTGGTTTGGTCAAGGGAGTTAACCGGTAAGATGTTTTTTTTATATCACGAATATGTTTGTAGCAAACAACTAAGAGCAAACTACCTAATGGTAAATAGCCACTGTCACCTACAGACATCTACAGAGGAGTAAGGATAGGTTGGCATAACTGCTGTTCCGATCTTAATATTATAGCTTCTTCAAGGGTACTTAAAGGAAAGATTGTTTAAATCATTGATACCCAAAGTGGTCTATATCGATGAGGTGCAAGGGGTCCACACCAACTGTAAAAACACATTTGAAGTTAATAAATTTAAAAAATGTCATATTAACTACCCTTTGGTGTTCTACCCAAAACTGATAAAAATTACAAATGGTCTATAAGTCAAAAAAGTTTGAGGACCTCTGATTTAAATAATGGCACCGACTGGACAGTTGTCTCTTGGTCAAAGAAGCAGATTGATCAAATCTAAGCCCTCAACTTCCAGATTACAGAGTAAGGATGAAATTCACTCCTCTCTGTTAATAGATGAATAAAGTATAACCATTTAAAAATTCTCTTTTATTATCTGAATAATTTTATAGAAATAAAAAACATATGAATAAATTGGATCAGTCTATATCAAGTTTTCTGAAGGAACCCTCTCCCATGACACTGTCGACAGACGGCCCCTGCCTTTTCGATTCATCTGTGCCTAATTGCTCTTCTTGTTTCATCCAATCCATGTACGCCTTTATTCTTGACACCCAATACTCTGAAACACACATTTTTTTCATATATCATGAGTGTAGTAAACAAACATGCAGTCCACGCGATGGTAATTGGTTATATAATAACTATAGAACATTCGGGACAACTTCAGAAGATTCGAGACAGATTATGATCCTAATGTAGGTGCGTTGCTACTTTTAAGGAGTGCGTTGTTGTGCGTTGTACCTGTGACTCCGAGGCTTTTCGTACCAGCTCAGATTACTAATACAGCAGTACTCAGACCGCTACGCTATTTGGCGGTAGGTTAAAAAAATATGTATGTGCCTATTTACGGTTACACACTTTTTTATAATGAATGAATTTATCATTCTTACCAACGCAAACATTCAACAGCTGTATGGTATGTAAAATGCATTATTGCAACATCACATTACGCTTGCATGCATATTATTTTATTATATACACACTACATTTCCTAAACGCGGTCTCAACTGTGGAATTCGCTCATGCGAATTCCACATTCGTTGGATCATTCCAACGATTGTCGGTTCTGCAGCAGATGTGACCAGTCCACTACCACTTATGCTTGTTTATTCATTTCGGATTTTATCTAACAGAGAGACTCCGAGTATTATCCTCTCCATAGATCGTTGAGCAACTTTGATTTGTGGACTAGTCGCACCGTCAAATTGCACGTTTCGTCACCATAACTAGTAAACACATTGATCAAAAACTTTTGTAATTAGGCTTTGCGGTGTGGGCAATGAGAAGACGTGACGTAGAAGAAGTGCACGAATTATTATAAAGATAAATCCACTCTTATAAGATGCGTCATATCATACAAACCAGTAGTATTGGCGACAGTATCACCGCTGCCGCCGTACTCTTTCGGAACAATGTCTTCAGGAATGTATTCCATTATTTCTTTATAATCTTTGTGAACGTTCAGCTGTAATCAAATCATTCTTTAAACAAATTATATGTGGATATAGCAAGCTTTTCAGAGGCTCAATATCGCGCAGCGAGCTATGGAGAGGGCTAAGCTCGGTATTTCTCTACGAGATCGAGTCAGAAATGAGGAGGTCCGTAGAAGAACCAAAGTCGCTGACATAGCCCGTAGGATAAGCAAGCTGAAGTTGCAATGGGCAGGCCAGGCCACATAGCGCGAAGATCGAAGAAATGAAATGGGGCAAAAAGGTCCTTGAATGGAGACCACGTGCTATCAAGCGCAGTGTGGGACGGCCACCTACGAGATGGACCGACGACCTGGTGAGGATTGCTGGGTCTCGCTGGATGCAGGTGGCTATGGAGCGGTCGCACTGGAATTCGATTGGAGAGGCCTATGTTCAACAGTGGACAACTACGGACTGAAATGATGATGATGATGATAGCAAGCTGTTAGATTCAATAAAGTCTCGGATCCTTACTACAATAGCATACAATTTATTTTGAAAATAACAATATGCTATCATCGTCCCTAATCCATACTCGTCTCCGCTACAGATGCACAGACCTCCCCTTAGTAAAAGAGGATCAGGCCGTAGTCTACAATGCTGCCAGATGCGAGTTGGTAGACTTCACACACCCATGCGAATATGCAGGTTTTCTCTCGAAAATTTCCTTCTTTGTACATTGGTATTTACAATATGGATCACAGGTCCTCAAACTTTTTTGTCTTGTAGACCACTTGTAACGTTTTTCACTTTTGGATAGACCCCAAATCGTAGTTAATATAACATTGTTGTAAATTTGTTAACTTCAAATGTGCTTTGACAGTTGGCGTGGACCCCTTGCAGGTCACCGTCGACCCCTGGGGGTCGATATAGACCACTTTGGGTATCAACGATGTAGACCGTACGTAAGTTTGAAATAACCCAGTGGCACGGGACCGTGTCGAAGCCGCAACCTTTGCGATCGTGGGTCGTGCTTAACACCACTTGACCCAATGTATATATTGTTAATTGAATTTTGAATTTTCGGTGCCTAATGGTAACTTATCACTGAGGCCTATAAGTATCCGCAATACTTAGGGAGTCAAATGCGTTCTCGACTATTTAGAAAGACCGGCTTTCATTACATAACATAACTGACTGTCTACCTTTCCAAAATATGAAATATAAAGATGTAGACAATATGTAAATTAATAATTATATAAACTTCTTTGAAAAACCATTGCATTGATACCCCAAACCACTTCCTCTCACGCACTGGTTACCGACGACGGCTCTCTGACATGACATCGTTTGCGAGGAACGAACTTCTCGTTTGATCGATCACGATGTTGCATATAATATGACTGATGAGATGTGGTCGTGGCTATTCAGTATTTGAGCTGATCTCTTGGTTCAACAACGCTTACCGCGGCCGGATATTAGATGGATTAACGATTTTAACATCTAGTTTGAAATTGAGATCCACCGTAATTCTTAAAACAATTGGTTAAAACTGGTGTCAAAGTAACTAGTTACCGAAGGGATTATAGGAGTTACGGAGATGACATCAGATGGAAGACTATTCATAATCCCAGATTTATGTTTTTTTTTAATATTGAAGCTAGTTAATGTATGCGATTCCCACATAACGGTCATGTTAAGCCCTCGGCGCGGCAGTATGGGTCAGTTATTTTCTGTGCCTAAAAAAAGTTCTACCCAAAAGAGAAAAAAAACGGCAAGTGATCTACGAGACAAAAGACTTTGGAGAGCTTTGTTATAAATAAATATTTAAAAGTAATTCTTACCCTTTGTTTAGCTTTTTCGTTTAAAAATACAGACATAATTGTGATTATTTTCTCGATGCCCGCGGGCAGATTTATATGATGGCTGCCCTTCAGACGTAGTGGCATGGAGTCCTATAATAAAAGTGCTTTGTTGTTAGTTAGATTTTAGATCAAGTTGCTGTCATCATCATGGTAGGGTCGTGGAAGTCTACTACTGGACATGGGCCTTTAATATTATATTTGCCATAATCTCCACCCTTGGCATGAGTCTTGGAAATTGCAGTAGATTTTATTGAATAACAGGATAATGCTTCTATTCACTATCCCGGACGATTATTATAATGGAGTGACTCTACTATTGTGCCAGAGTTGCACAGCAAGGCCGAAAGCGTAAATGAGAGCTCTTGGGGATGATGAATGCAATGGGTGGTCACAAGTATAAATTTTATACCCCACCGCCCTAAAAATGCGAAGCGAGGCACTAAGAGGCACCGGGCCACAGCGAATTTTGAAGCCCCTAAATATGTCAAGGAAGACTGCAGTTTTTAGCCACTAAAGGTCGTTACGCTAGTACAGTATCCCGCACAGGATTACCGTAACTCTATCGGTTCTCTGTGAAGAAGGAACCTAAAACCTCCTAAATACTCGTAGATGCGTTCTAAAGGCGTAATGGGATATACAGATGAACTTTATGAAAGTTTGCTTTCACAACTCCATAAATTATAAAACCGCCGACTTAGATCATACATATATCTTACATCAATGACCGCGGGTAACCGCATAAAGGCAACTCCACTTTATCTTTAACCTACCTCCAAATAATAACAGTCCGAACACTGCTATGTTCCTGTTAGAGGGTAAGTGTTATCTCTCTATAATTACTGAACATGACTGCAGTATAGGCATAATACCTCAAGAGACCTCAGGACTAGTGATGCATCCACATTAGAATTGATATAAATTATCTGTAGATGTCTATAGGCAACAGTTACTACACTGTATGCTGGTTTGTTGCATCCATGATATAGAAAAAAATCATTAAATTCAAAATTGTCTCGCTAATTTAATGCCGTCGGCATAAACAGTGTTGGTATTAATAAGTGCTTTATCTCAATTTATTTTTGTAACATTTATAAAGGTAGAAGTTGACTAAAAATTCTAAACATTTACCTGACAAACGCTGACCATTTTTTTGCAGACAGTCGGCGTGGCCTGCACGAAGTGGTTCATGGTCACCCCCTCATAGTCCACTAGTATCTTGGTGCCAAGAACTGTAGCTACGTCGTCTTCGATCACCATTATCTGGAATCATAAAAGGACAACCGCCGAGTTTTGAGAGAAACGCATGAAAGTGGTGTGTTAACGTGTGGGTGAAAGATATTCTTTGTTTATATAAATGCAATATATAAACATAAAATCCTCATCCTCAGTCCGTATTCACACAAGTACACGGGCACGGAGCCCCCATTTTCGGAAGGGAGACTGCACCGTAGTCTACCACGCTGGCCTGGTGCAGGTTGGTAGACTTCACGCACTCGTGCGAATATGCTGATTTACTCACGAAGTTTTCCCCTTCTCCATCTAGTACATAGTGTCTACAATGTAGACCGTACATGAATTAGAAATAGCTCAGTGGTACGGGACTGGGATTGAATCTGCAAACATTTGATCAGAAGTCATATTTGGCATCAGTAGACCATCAATATACTTACGTATAAAAGTACGTAAAGATAAATATAATATATAAAAATAGAATATCAAATAAAATACCACAGCATTTTTAACGACAAAAATATACCTGCACCAAGTAATATAGTATGCACATGACATCCGCCACGTGGTGCGTACTGGGATCAAACTTTCCAGGTCTTAGTAGGATCACACGGGGAAACAGCTTGCCCTTAGGTTTAGGCAACACTACGCAGGTCCTGAAACCACGAGAGAATTTACATCATAAGATAGAAGGAAGAGAGAAAGAATATTTTCAGATTGTCATAAGGAGAATTGGATTATTTCTATTATAAAATAATATATTATTAGGAATTAAAGAGTGTTGTATGTATTTCGAAAATATGAGAACTTAATATTTTTTATATAGTCGTTATTTTAATTATATCCATTTGGTAACCAAAAACTAACATCAGGTGAAAATCAACAACAATACATTTATTGCTAAACTAAATTGCATAACCATTTCTCATTAAGTAGGTTTAGTATGTTTGGTCTGAAGATTCTTTCAAAACTCACGTAATGCATTTCTATAAGAATTCTGTAAGAAAAGAAGAAAAACAAACTGAGTCGTAATCCCACACCAGCAATTGTTAGCGTTAAAGCTTGTTTTTTAACCTGAATGTGTGTGAAATCATCATCATTATCCAACTGCAGGACTTGGGTCTCCATTCAGAATGACTGGGGTTAACCTTTATCCACTACGATGATCTAATGCGGGTTGACAGATTTCACACGCCTTCGATAAAACCTCTCGGGTGTATGTATAGGTTATCTGACGATATTTTCCTTAACCATTTGAAGCATATAACAATTAATTTATTAAATTATTAATTATTTATTTATTAATACGTAAATGATTTTAAAAAGGAGGTGCGTGTTTTGGATTCGAACCCAAGATCTAAGACTTGACATGCATATGATATTATATATTACTAACTTTTGCCCGCGACTCCGCCCGCGTGAATGTCGGTTTTCCATAACATGGGAAATCCCGACACAATCATAGATTTATATAAACAACCAATATCCATTTTTACTTGACCTCTCGTACCTTAGCGGCGGCCACTAAAACTGGGATCAAGCTGTATCTTCAATTCTACTGGACCGGTTTTGATGGAATATGCGCTATTATTTAAGTCGGAATAGTACCTTTAAGACTGTAATAGTTTAACTAAAATCTACCCACTGGTTGTTGCGTGATGCCCGAACAAACAAATAAACAAACATCGACGGATTCGGTTTCAAAAGCCCTTAATTAGTCGATCTAAGTAGTTTGTTTTTAAATATCATTTTTTTTTTTTTGAGAATTTGACATTTAACAATTTTATAATAGTATAGGGAAGATATAATGTATGATAAATTTTACTAAACCTAGGTGCGATGAAACTAGCGAGCGAGATAGCAAGTTTGCAACTTCAGAATTACGATGAAGTCATATTTTCAATATAAAGAGAAACAAAATTTAAAAAATCCAGTAGTAAATTTCATACGTAACGATAAATAATTAATTAAACGGCATATTTGAAAATCATTAAAATAACCGGTTATGTTACAATGTAAATGTCGATAAAATGAGTATGAATTAAGGGCATACTTTTGACAGTGGGTAAAATTAAACTTATAGAATAACGTTCGTGAGAGCACTATGTTCGAAACATATTTAAATACTACTCCACTCATTTTTATTTTAATGTCATAAAGAGTAGTATGTTATATGCACATGAATAATTTTGAGACTCCATTTCATCTTATTTATACAAATAAAGACAACGTTTGGCAGTGTGTATAAATTACCCTAGGGTTTCCAGTAACAAAATCATGATCCATGATCCCCAGTCCATATTAATCCCCACTACAGGAACACGGACCCCTCTCGTTAGAACCTAATGAGTTATTCTGTTTTGCCGAGTACTAATCTATTAAATAACCAAAATTCGAAATATATCCTATGCCTATTTATTCAGTAAAAATTTCCTTCCTTATTATAAATAATACCTAATAAAATTATTTGAGTGATAACCACGGATTAGAACATGCAATGGACTTCTATAAAAAAAGAAAATTTGAATTAAACTAATGGATGTAAAAATTAAATAGTTTTATTGTGGTGTTCAATAAGGTAGAACAAGCATTAGGCTAGGAAAAGATGTAATTTGTAGAATAAACGAATATAAGGCATAACATAGGGCTTTCTTTTATATATATATGTATATTGGATGATCTATTAAAGTTAATGGAGCTGTATAGAAATTATTTTTATTATAAATTTTAGTATTTATGTGTTATAAGTTAAATCTTACACAGTACATATAACACAGTAATACATTTACAGTAGTACCAAAAAAATAAGATACAATGAAAAAATAAGTCTACTTTACAATTTCTTAACATTTTCCTGTGAAAGGTGCGGAAATTATTCAGGATTTGCTCAGTAAAATCCTCACCGACCATTGGTCAAACGTGATCATACCGTTGTGGCGTCCGCAAGTGTACAGATGTTACGAGCGAAATAACACAAATTTAAGTGTCATTATATTTTCAACCTAACAATAGTGCAACAAAGTCTTTATTGAATAGGTGCTTCCAATCACCTTTAGTGAGCGTTTCTTAGCACCCATCTGCGCCGACCAAGAATGGCGATGTAACTTATTTTTGTGGCATTATTGTAATTATATGTTTAATTATACATTTAATACATACTCAAGTCGAAAAAAGTCTATAAACTTTGGATCCGTTGGTAGGATTCGTAATGTCAAATCAGGAGCTGTTGTTCTTAACGTGTAATACAAATCAATTTTCTTCTTTACTCTTTCTAGACTGAACTTGCATCCTCTCAGCATTGCTATGAGCCATTGATCATCTGAAAATCAATAAAATCCGAGTAAGAACCAGCTAAGCCTCAAACATTACAAGTGGTCTTGGAGACTATTTGTAATGTTTTTCATTTTTGGGTAGACCCCGAAAGCGTAATTAATATGATATTTTTGTAAATTTATTAATTTCAAATGTGTGTTAATTAGACAGTTGGCGTGGACCCCTTGCAGGTCATTGTCGACCCCTGGGGGTTGATATAGACCACTTTGGGTATCAATGAGCTAAGCTAACCCGCTAAGCTGGTTCTCTCAGCATCCACGGCGAGAAATAAACACGGGAATGGTGCTATTATTATGCCGGCGCCACACGACATCGTAAACTGACGAATAGTGAATTACGTTAATCCGAATTATAATTAAATTATATGCCTTTAAAACAGTAAAATTAAAGTTTTCAACACAATTTATTCTAAAATATTTTACTGTTGTATTGTTTTGTTGTTACCGTAAGATGAAAGCCATAATCACTGTAAATTTAATTTAGAGTAAATGTAAAGTTTTAAGCAGTTAGGGGGGCAGCTGACCCCTCCCCCCTCCCCCACACCCTGGTTACGCCCATGCGGTTGTACTAACTAGTATTATATAATTCATATAGTTTGCCTTAGTCTGATGCAGAAACTGATGATTTAGGAACATTATGTAGAACAAAATATAAAATAATTTTCATTTATCGAGCGAGGTTGTTAACAAAAAGATAATCGTTTTACGATAAAGTAATATTGGTATACACAACAACTAGTGTAAGGTCAACGTTCGATTGTAGTGAACCGCTATCAAATTAATAATATGAATATACTAGTAACGCATGTATATCTATTTACCTTCAACATTACATACAACATAGTTTGTCTGCATTGTTGCTACTTCTTTATACACACATATATAGAATCACTCCTTTAACCCTGACTCTCCAACGGGGAATCGAACCCCGGTCTCCCGTGTAACAGGCGGGGATACTGTCACCATATTACCACTATACTATCGAAGAATTCGAATAGGCAGAGGTCACTTCTTTCCACTTGCTACGAACAAATTGACTAAACGTAGCCCGCTTGTCGCGCCTGCGAGAAACAAAACGTCTCTTTTTATAATAATAATACAAATAAGAACAATGATAATAATGCGGATTAATAAATTGAGCAATATCGTATTCTTATAGAAATTTTGTATTATGCCAATACAAAATTTATATAACAAAAATACGGAGAGATAATTTTGAAAATTGCAGCTTTTCGAATTGGACCACTGAAACTGTTAATCTTTTTGTTGTAAAATAATTTAAAAATTGATTCTATATATTTATATGATGCGTAAAATTAAGTTTATTACCTATTAATATAGAACATATGTATTATATTATCTAAACTAGGCCTAGCCTGCATATTAATTACTAGAATTCAATTTTTATATAATAATTAACACATAATTAGTATATGCCAATTAAAGGAATGAGTCATAAATGTTGAAAAAACTGACAGTTGCCATAATTGTGCTAGTTATACAACGAGTATTAACTAGATCTCAACCTGTTCTTGCCCTCAGATGAGGTTGTTTCGAGATCCATTCCTTAATATGTTCCAAGTCTGCTTGGATACTGTTCGAATTCTCATTTAACTCGTCTTTTGCGATTTTCGCCAACTCCGGTGGCAGCTCACGGATCATTTTCGCAAATCATATAAATTTGGACGCTGAAACATAACATTTATTTATTTATTTAATTATCAAGCGAAATAAACGAAATATATTATTAATATCGGCGGTTGAAAGGTCATAAGCGACATTTTAGTGATAAATGAATTATGAATGCCATCCTATTTAAAATTGTCCGTTTTTTTCAATGTCCTCACTCCCATGGCTCTACAATGACTTTTTTGTCACTTATTCCCAAGCAAAAAAAAACAAAAATTTCACACACCCATATGGGAATGCAAATTTTCTTACAATGTTTACTTTCTCCGTTGAGTACATTGGTATCTATAAGATGAGTTTATTAGATGAGTTTAAAATAACCCAGTGCTACAGAACCCGGATCGAATCCGCAACCTTTAGGTCGCGAGTCGAGTTAAGTGGATTACAAATGTACACACACACACACACAGTACAAGATGTATTAATATACGGACAACATAAATAGATCTTGAGTTTCCAAATTAAATTACAGATAAAAAAACGCGACAATGTTCTAAGAGATTAGTTGTGAGAAAAATAGGGAAAACAAAAAGTAAACGAATAACTATTACTTAAATCAAACTTAAATCAGAGGTCCCCAAACTTTTATTAGTAAGGGGTCTCATAGACCCCTTGCTATGTTTTTCCGTTTTGGGTAGTATATATGATTTCTAATAACACGCGCAGTAACATGTTACAAACGATCACACATCTAGAGTGTCCTTGTCAATGTCCTTTTTTAATAAACATTTTTTTATTTATCGATATTAATGACTTACGTGATAATCCAAGGGTATTCATAGTTCATACAATTGATATTGCTCAATAATATATTGGTATTATGTATATCAATACACAAATGTTTGTGTTTAGGTGAAGTATCTTTGTAATAATGGTTTTATTTTTATTAGTTACCTGGTAAATATAATAGTAACAGGTACAGTAAAATAAACCTTAGTTTCTCCCTAAACAAGTGTCATAAGTAGTGATAAAAGTGAAATTGAATAATATATACCAGCAAAACAACAAAGGATTGTACTCGTAGTCACCAAAACGCTAACCAAACTTATGATCGTTGGTGAATGGCTAAAGGAATGAATGAATGAACTGCTGGCATGCTATAGAAGAACCCTTTTAACAGTAAATGATTTTAGACTAATAAAAATAACTATGATACTGTTTCATTCAATTTGCTCTCCCCTGGAGTTAAAATGTGTGAATAATATAAACTATACCTAATAAATAGTCACTTATAGATACGCAAAGCGTACTGCGGGTCGACTCCGGACTAGGTGGACCGATGACCTGGTGAGTCGCAGGCAATCGGTGGATGCAGGCGGCTCATAGCCGCTCAGTGTGGCGATCATTGGCCTACAGCAGTGGATGTCTGCGGGCCGATATGATGGTGATGAATATATCATAAATAACATCATCGTCCAACTCACTTCATATTCATCCCCACATGGACCTGCTCAAGAGAATCAGGAGAAGAATTAATCCGTAGTCTACCACGCTGGCCTAGTACGGGTTGGTAGACTACACACAGGGATGCAGGTACACATGTTACCTCACGTAGTTCTCTTGTTCCGATGAATACAATGATGACTACAATGTTGATCGTACATTTTTCATCATTCATTATTATCAGCCCGTAGAAGTCCACTACTGGGCATGGATCTCCCCTTATGAAGGAGGGATTTGTCATAACCTCCAAGTTTGGTAAGCGCACGGGAGGTCGCGGTAGATGTGATTGAATAGCAGGAAAACGTTGCTGACCATTATCCTTGTACATCCCTTAGCTTGTTTTCTCAACATCCACGGAAAGAAAGGAGTGACGCTATTATTATGCCGGCGTCACACAGCGTACATGAGTTTGAAATAACCCGGTGATACAGGACCAGATATAATCTTTATTGTGTACTAATATAACAAAGCCTACATTGCTAAGTATAAATTGGACCGTCTTATCCCAAATTACGATCTCATCTAGATTAACTTTTTTACGGACACAATTTTACGTTTATGTTTCGGTGGTAGAAAGTGGAAATACTTTGCCATCATTTAAAATGATTTTTATTTTAGTATAAATATTTCTATAGTATTACTAAATATTAAATACTCGTGTAAATAATAAATGCCAATATAAAGAATGCACACGCATAAAGTTTAGAAATTAATATTATAAAATATAATATGAATATACTTAGTTGAGGAATATCGTGATACTCTACATCGAGTAGGGATATGATTTAGTAGAAGTTGAGGTATGATGTGGTGGCAAGGATCGGAAAAGGAATGCTCAAAGTTTTGGTCATTTATATGAAAATGACTAAATAATGATACTAAATGACCTTTTGTATAACAATGAGATTTGCATGACGAAATGAATATTCTCACCAAACAAATGTGAGTAGAAGAGTCGAAAGAGGAAATACTTACCTTGACCAAATCAATAACTTATTTCAAGTTAATCGACGAAAGTTTATGAAAAGATATATGTATGTGTATAAGGCGAGAGAGGTATGTCAGGATCGTAGTATGTGGCAAACTATAGTACCTACCTACCCCTATGGGTTACCGGCGTCAATGTATATATGTATTAATTGTTTATATCGATACTAGCCATGTGATAGGATTTCGTATCGGCAGCATCTCAGAAACCATCCCACTTTTTTCAGAAATCATCTCATAGTACATACACATCATTGTCTGTCATTCATTATCAAAATTTTTATAATTAGATAAATGATAAATATCCTAATACAATCATATACAACCTTATACAATATACAACACATAAAAATAAAAACAAAACATTTTCTTTCCAATTAATTATATTATTTATTTTGATTCCGCTATAACCACGTAGCTAATCTAACTATAAGCAATGTCTAATACGAGATTAGTAAAGTTTAAGGTTGATATAACTTAAAACTCTTTTCATAATAATCAAATGACGACTTACCGCTTGACTGTGCACACCGCTCGTGTATCAACCGCTACTGATAAAACGCACTACTGTTATCGCTTTCGCGGTGGGCGCTGCTTCACCGATATCGACGATAAAATTTCAGCCGCGCGTTCACTATTGCAGATCCACATAGGTATGTACTTGGGTCCAGTGTTTCTTTATACGCTGTATCGCTTACCATATTTAAAAAACACTTTTAATGAATAACAATCATTTATTTGTATATACAAACCATATGTTGGCAGTTAACCACAGATATAGTGTTACTTCAATTCGTTCACTTAACCGATTGACGTCATCATATTCATACTCGTATGAGACTGGTATGCTTATGTTCTATCGAAACAATGATTCATACTTCGTAGTTATGCTAGGATCCAATAGGCGGCGCTGTAGTAGAGATACGTTGTATACATATCGAGGATTAAACGCAGGCGCATCCAGACGGAATAGTCCATGCTAAAAAATATATATGCTAAAAAATACAATAAAATCATACTAGTACTAATAACATTCAAACATCCATTGTAAGTATTGTTATGCCCACCTAACGGTCAAGTCCATCGTAGACTGATTTTAGATCGGTCAAGGTCTTTTCTCGGGTAGTAGCGAAAGTAAAAGCACATTTATTTGAATAAACGAGGAACAATATTCTTCTAAGATCCTTTAATAGTGAACATTCCTCTGGCAACCTCAGGCTTGAAGGGGCTCTGACTCGTGAGTGTAGTAGAACAATGACACCTCTACAAAACAGCTACTTTACTGGAGAGCAGTCTAAAGTTTTGAACTCACACTTGTCTGCATATTTTGTACAATAATTGTAACTTATTATTAATTAAATCGTTCAGGAAAAATAATATGCGGACCAAAGCTTTAGACATGTCTCCTGTAAAACAGCCATTTTGTAGGTGTGATTATTCTACGACAGTGTCGGTGTGTTCATCAAACTAACATTCATATTCAATGAATTTCTTCACTGTATGATAAAATTTATCCATGTCCGTGTAAATACATTAAACCACATTATTGAACGAGCAACTATAAAATCTGATCGGTTTCACAGCGGTGTTAGCTGCTGTCTAATCGATCACCAAATACTTATTGGATCTGATTAGTAACCTGAAGTAAATATGTATACAGTACTTAATAATTCTCATGTATACTGTCTCTGCCTACTCCTTCCGAGATAGTAGTATCCTATATCCTGTAATCCTATTCCAAAATTCCATATTTCTTGATCAATACACCTTTCCTACCTTATCCTTTTTCCTTTCCTCTCCATTAAGCCGCGGAAATGCAATGAGGAACTTTAACATTTTTAACCTTATAAAATGGCGGCGTCGTGGTTCGCTGTTACCCGACACATCTCGTTGCCCGTGGCGAAATGTGGGCTGCGGATAACCACTCTGCTACATTAAATGATCGTAGCAGGTGGAAAGAAGTGATCTCTGCCTACCCCAATGGGAAAGAGGCGTGACTGAAGAGGCGTAAAAAATAATACCAATTCCAAAATATAAAACGTTTTTTGATCTCTGGAATATACACAGATGTTTAAATACATTATAACCTAGTCAAACTCAAGTTTCCTAAATGAGCCTTCGAGTCCAAACATATCCTCCGAAGTTTTCGGTCTGCCGGGGCGCCTCGCCTCGTCTGTGCCGTACTGGTAGTCCTCCTCTAACCACGCACTATACTGTTGCACTTTGTTCCTCCAATAGTCTGCAATAATCATTTATCATTTAATACACAACGACAAATTATTACAAATCACTATAAATTTAGTCACAGTCCCAGGTATGTTTATCTAACTAGAATATAAATGATAAATATTCAAAAGATTACATAGTTACATACAATCGTGCATTTACCCTGGCTCTCCGGCGGGGACAGAACTCCGATCTATCGCGTGACAGGCGGGGATCATGATCGCTATACTACCAAAGAAATGTGGTAGGCAGAGACCACATTCTTTCATCTGCTACGATCAAAGTGACTATTCGTAGTCCACTTTTGCCCCCGCGGGAAATGAGACGTGTCGGGTGGCGAACCACGTTGCCGCCATTTTTATAAGGTTCAAAAGCGTTAAAGTTCCTCGTTGTGTTCCGACGAAAAGAAAGAAAGGAAAAGGGGTGAATTAGGAAAGATTTATTGAGCAAGGAATATGGAATTTGGGAAAAGGACAATAGGATATAGGATACTATTACCTCAGAAAGAGTTGAAAAGTCAGTAGAGCTCAGGGGCCGAAGTCGCTTAACCCGTATACATAAGTCTATTTACCAGATATAGATTATAATTATAATATTATAATAATTCACTTCGTATACCCAAAACAAACATAAGATATGGACTTTAGCCTTTATGGGTCTTCAAAAAATACTTTCATGTGTTTAAGAATCTCTTTTAATAACAATGACAAGTTACTTTATTAAGTGGAAAGGCTTTCAAACAAACTTATTACAATATTTACGCTCTAGAAAGCACTAGAACAACAAATACCTTTTGGTATGTTCTAGACACCTTGTCGACCTGACCTGACCTGACCCTATTTAGGCAAATGGTTCTCAGGGTTCCATAGCAAAATGGCAAAAACGGAACCTGTCATGTCCGTCGCCATGTCCATCTTTATCTGGCTGTCTATGCATATGTCACAGTCACTTAGAAACTAAAGGCCGTAAGGTATAAATTTAGTGCATATATAAATGATTAGAGCCGCTATATCAGAGGTTCCCAGACCTTTTTCTCATAGACCACTTTCAAAATTAGCTGGTTCCGGTGGACCCCCTGCAGCTACATTTCTACCATATT
>WUAW01023142.1:51420-61474 GCA_017165845.1 Thaumetopoea pityocampa
CGACAAAAAACAGCTATGATAGAGATGTGGCTGCTCATCAGTGACAGATTCAATCATTTAATAAGTAACGGTAATAAACAATACCGGTGCCAGTATTGTACCTAATTTTACTAGATAGGTTTTATTTTCCTATTGCAAAGTTAACAATGATTTCTTTCCTATATATTCCTTCTACAAAAATAGCAATTGGATTAAAAGAAGAATATGCTGTTGTAAAGAAAAGGTATGTAAAACCATTTTACACCCTATGTGACAAAATAGAAAAAAGAAAGTTAAGCATAAACTTTATGGCAATAAATTATATACTTTTTCACAATAACTATTTAGCACTCCGTGTTATACAGAGCTGGTACATATAAAGCTTATACAAAGAAATGATCAACGCATTTGGTTATTTTTTGTGATCCACACATCAAAGGGCGATTTTACATATTTCACAGCACTTGGAAGAACAGGCCTCGTATCATGCGGCGCGGACAAAAAACTCGCCAACAATTTTATAATCACGTCCCGTCCCGTGTGTTTTCTTTTGACTTATATTTCTTAACATACATACCCTGGTTTCCCTTAAAACGAATATATCTTTATCCTTATACAATATCATAGATTCTATAAAAAAATATATCCAAATGTTACATTTCGGATAACACAAGAAAAGTTTTATTAATTATAATATTACGGCCTAAAATTAATGCTGTTTCGTATAAACAGTTCGGGTAACATGATCAGTAAATCATATTTCTGCATGGAACATAACCTAAGATAGATCACTTATAAATCCAATATGCGTCTTTTGAACCGTACCTGTCCTTGCTTTGAGATGCGGTTGCTTTGCAAGCCAATCCTTTATATGTTGCAAATCGTCTTTAATCTTGTTCGAGTCCTCGTTCAATTCCAGGCGTGCTTTTTCAGCCAGAATGGGGGGTAAAGGTCTGATGGACATCTTCTTATAAAAAACGCCCTTTCACCTATAAAACCTGTACTAAACTACAATTAAATGATATAAAGTGATATCCCAAATTATCTTTGATTAGTTATCTGCAATATAATCCACGGCATAGCACCCTACATGTCATTGGTGCACGCTTATCTGTAAATAAATATTGAAGATTATTGATTGTTTCATTACATAACTAATAGAAGTCCACATGGAAAATTCTTAATCTTAAGTTATAAATCCATACTTCCCGATTTCCATCGAAAAGTTTAAAGGCAAAAAGTCATGGAGGTATTTATCGATATAAATGCTCATATGTATATCATCGTCTAGTACTCAATATACAGTTAATCCTTATTTGGGGCTAAATGAATGTGTCTGTGCATCCTAAATCAATATATACACTCAAAAAATTTGAAGACAGTAGAGTACTGTTTTTTGGTTGATTAAAAAAAATATTATTCCTAAACAATTTTACTGCTAATACGATTGACATCGATTCATAACTAATCCGAAAAGGTTGCGGACAGTAACTACATCGCACTGTTATAAATTACAATCAAACGTTAAATCACATACTAAGTATAACTAAGTATATATATTGCTCTAACCTACTGCTAATATTGACAATCAGTCATGTTGTATCAACCGATTCACAAAAATTAAATTAAACGTTTGGACAATTATATGTTTGTATTAACTAAGTCAAGTTGTTTAAAATAATCAAATTTACATCGTTTAAATTCACTTCTTAATGTTTGTTTTAACAAACATTAAGAAGTGTAAACATTTCTTAATGTTATTTATAACAATCATGACTAATAAGTATGGCCAAATAATTGGTTAATAAATTAACAAAATTGTCTCTGCTACTATTTACTAAATGAATATATTACGTCCATATATTAGCAGAGTAAATTGTTTGAGAACAGCAGAACGGTGCCTAAATATTTTTTGAGTGTAGTTAATGATAATAATATTGATGCCTAATACCGCTTATTAGATATGCATCACCATCATATCAGACAGACGTCCATTGCTGGACATGGCCCTCCTCTGATGGCCACGCCCAGTGGCTAACAACCGCTTGCATCCACCGATTGCCCGTGACCTAAATCGGGTCATCGGTCCACCTAGTAGAGATCGACCCACACCGCGTTTCCTCGACCCACACCACGTTTCCCGGTTGGGGGTTAGTCCAGTCACTTAGATCAAAAAAGGGTCAACTTCGGAATGTGAGATAATAAGCTATAAACTTCTAAAAACCTTTATTTTCGTATTCTGAAAATTGTCTAAAAAGTCTCATTTGTATGACGAGATTTTTCTCGCGTCCCCGTCTTAAGACATTCAAGGTCAAAAGTCACAAAAATCAGTTTTTTACAAATATCTCGTTTCCTATACTTCTAATGACATTTGCATTTAGTATAAAAATTGTAGAGAATAAAATTCTCTACAACTTTTGTTCCAAACACTGTTTCATACACTCAACCGTTTTTGAGATAGAGGGAGGAGAGCGCGCCGCGCTTACATATTCACACCATAATGCAAGCATTAAAATATATATATATAATTATGAATAATTTTCATTGTTTATTATTAAATACATCATACTTAATAATATTCCTCATATATCAAGGTTTTTGGAAGTTTATAGCTATAGTTTATAGTTTATTTTCTTTCATTCCGAGGTGAAACTCCTAATATGACTGGACTAGGTCGCCATTTCATCACCTTAGGACTCCAGCACCAGTCACCTTATGACCTATTTGCCCCGCCCACTAACACTTCACTTCGCAATCCTCTAAGCTATATGCATGGCTCTGATTTTCCTCCGGATTACCTCATTACGGATTTGATCTTACAGGGAAACTCAGAGAATAGCTTCTTCCATTGCTCGTCAGTCAGGGCCATGCCTCGAATCCACAGCTCATCACTGGCAATATGCACTGATTAAATTCCGCGATCTAAAGACATCGCGGTATTTTTGAATTGTCACGTAGGTATCCGAACACAGTCCAGCTGAGTTATTATAGATTCGACGACTGATTTCGTTTTCGAAGTTATTCACTTGGACGACGTGTACCAGGTTATATATATTATAACAACTATTTCATAACAACTTCGAAAATTATACCCTCAGGGACTATTTGGTGGAGCAGAACAAGAGTATTAATCAAAATTTTGGTCTTTCCTGTGTTCATTTTTAGGCCCACCTGTTGAAAAACTTTGTAAAAGTTATTAGCGTTATTATGCTCGGTTCATTATATTGTGCCATGAGTTCTTCTTTATCGTCGAAAATGAGTGATTTACTCGCCATTAACATTAATGCCTAGTTCCCCTAAATTACACCCTAATTAATGTAAATTATATCCGTTTAAAATAAATAAATTTTATTGCAAATATATGTAGCTATCTAATACTATTATAAAATTGTTAAATATTAAATTTTCAAAAATCAAAGATATTTAAAAACAAACTACTCAGATCGACTAATTCAGTGCTTCTGAAATCAAATCCGTCGATGTTTGTTTATTTGTTCGAGCTTCACACAAAAACCAGCAGGTTGACCATAAGGTAGCAGGTTTGGCCAAAAGATCAAGGGGTTACATTTATAAAGGTTAATTCATTCATCCCCAGTCCATATCGTCCCCACTACAGGGGCACGGACCTCCTTAATGGTTAATGTTCCGACTTAAATAATGCGGCACGTTTCATCAAAATTGGTAAAGTAGAATTGAAGATACAGCTTGAGCCCTGTTTTAGTAGCTCCCATTAAAGTATGACAGGTGGTTATTAGGCTTTTTATATAAATGTATGATTGTGTCGGGATTTCCCGTGTAGCGGAAAACCGGCATTCACGCAGGCGGAGCCGCGGGCAAAATTTAGTATAATATGTGTATGTTGGTACAATACAATTCATAAGCCAGTATAAACAACGTTCATACTACATAAACAAACCGAAATTCCATTCGACTCACACCACAAACACTTTGCAAAATAATAACGTAATCTTACATCTACGATCTGTTAATTGCACGCAGCCGACTTTAATTATTAACAGCAATACGACTGAGAGTGCGAAATTATGATTGTTACGAATTTGTGGGCTTAAGCCACAAATAGCGTGCGGTATGACGCCATGACTTCATTCTTCAAATTAAAAATAGGGTATACTCTTTACTATTATTGTAACAAATATCAATTTTTTTATACTTACCCAGACCATATTCGTCCTCATTACGAGGGCACGGGCCTACCCTGGTCAGGAGAGGGATGAGGCTGTAGTCTACCACGCTGGCCTAGTGCGGGTTAATAGACTTCACACACCCATGCGGGCATGCAGGTTTCCTCACGAAGTTTTCCTTCTCCGTTAAGTAAATTGGTGTATACAATGTAGACCGTGCATTACTTACAGGAAATAACTCAGTGGTTCGCGACCGGGATTGAACTTACAACCTTTCGACCGCAAAACGTGTCTGGCACCACTACACCACCAATGTACTTTTTATACTTATTACGTTTGATTACTACAACTCGTTGCGGATGTCTCAATAGGGTGAGCGTGCAGCCACTGATAAAAGCAGCACACATTTGTGTGCTGCTTTTAATTCATATAAATAACTTTAATTTACTCCTAAAACAACCTTTTTCACTGCATTTAAATAGCTGCCCATAACGTCGGTCATCTGAAAATCAAATTCTATTGCACAAAACCCAATTAAATAATGTTCTTATACAAAAAAAAACTATAACTCGTTTAAACAACACATTTATTTATGTGTATTTACAGTGTTAAATTAAATTTCTACAACCCTGTCACATTAATTTACTCCCACATATACAACTTGCCGAAATAATTTTATGACACTATGCTTTCACAGTTATCAACGATCAATAAGTTACATCAAGACTACAAAGATCACAGAAAATATTATATGGCCTGAAATTATTATAATATAATAAAATGACCTGTTTAATAATAAAATAAATATACTTTTAACATTTTAAAGGAATAAAGCTGATAGATACTATGTACACGAACCATTTTACAATTTAGATCAAATTGATTTCTTTAAGAGCAAGTGATACATAATATTTAGTGTATCTGGCGCGTTATAAAATCTGTCTTTTTAAATAAATCAATACTCTATTTTCCAACCTCAATCACTAGATGGCGTTAAATGTTGCATGACAGGTCCAAAATATGACAAATTTATTTTATTATGTAGTCATAATTTTATAAATCACAAGCTACCATCAATCTACATACATACATTTAACCTTACGAACTAAAATTTGAACTAGAAAGCATTGGAAATGTAATGCATAGTTATTAACTTAAATATATTTACGTTTGTTTTTTCTAGTAGAGCCCATCAGTGATACCCAAAACTGTTACAAAATATATTTACGTCAATTTATATATTTATATTTAATAATTAATTTAATTAAGCTGACCAGATGCCTAAAATAATAGTGAACTATTCTCCAAAAACGTGAACAATTTTGGTTTTTTCTTATTTTCACAGTAATAACACCATTGTAGTACCTAGTAGCTCGATAGTTTTTTTCCTCCTAAATAGTTTTTCCTTGAATCGAAACAACCATATCGTGCTTCGTGTTTAGTTATATTTATTTAATAATATAAGAATGTATATTTTTTCCATCTAATATTTACACACCAAACATTGTACGGTGCCGCTGGAGCCGTGTTATTTATAACTACCAAAATGGCGCTAGTGTTCATAGAATTAGTAATTATAGCATGCGACACTCACTTCGTCATATACGTAGTAGAAACACTGGCAGAATAAAATTACCGATGACGACGACACTACGTCGGATGCATAAATAAACGTAAACATGAAAAATTTATTAACCTAAAATACCGACATTGGTGTTTCTCAAAGTTGTTTTGCACTGTTGCGAACCAATATTGCATAAAAACTGTGAAATAGATGCTAGTAAATCTTTAAACACTCATACTCCATGGAGTTAGCGATGGCAGTGCGAAAAGTTATTTATGTTTCGCAGCGTCGTATTTTACGTTTATGACGAACATACGAGACGTGTGGTGTGCAGAGAAGTCGTAATTTATTATAGTACTATTTTTTGCACAATAATGACTGAATGAAATATGTCGATACTAAGATAACCAGCAATATTCATAAAATAGTTCCAATAACTATCATCACTCCCGATCATAGAATACATACGCTCTGTTAGTTCTTCGATTCTTCGAGTTCACATTACTTAAATGGATTATTATACAAATTAATGATCCCAAAAAAAATGCCTTATTCATAAAAGAGTACCTACTCAGTACTCGGCTGTAAATACAATACAGTCAGATACAAACGCCTTTGTAAAAAAAGATAACAGTACACTAAATTTTGTGGTTTTTTTTTTAAGTTTCATCACAAATTTATCGCCGGCGCCATTAAACTCGAAACTTTCCATGAAAAATAAATTTCTTCAGTTATTATACAAATAGGGACGGTATCCAATAAGTCAGCAAACACACACTAACAGCGATGCACTTAACATTAGTATTAAACATATCGAAATAATGCTTTAATACTGTAAGTATGTAATTGTATGTGTATTTTAGCCGCTACTGGGACGATTATTAACTAGTCACATGTTTTTAAACCATTTACAACAAATGCTGCCCATCAAAAGTTGGCAAACAGTTTTAGTTCGTCGGGGTCCAAGGACCGCACCGACTTCCAGTCGGTCTCGGGGTACTCGTCGAAGTTGGACGTATCGCCTTCATAAGACACAGCTGGTATAATGGGGGGCTGTAGAAAGAAAAAAAAAAAAATTAATACAAACATTCATTATCGCCAGGCTTTACAACAGGCTTTGGTGCAGACAGCGATAACCGTTGCAAGTATTGTTAAAGACCTTTCAATGACCACAGATATTTGGTTCGCGGCAGGTCGGCTTTTTCCAGACAGAATTAGCTGCAGATCATGACTTAAACATAGGTCTATATGATATAAATATAATTGTGCACCGGCACTTGTTTCAGAATCGAAATAATATTCAATGAAATTTTCTTTCTGAAGCGAATGAAAAATTAGGTTCTTTAACCTAATTTTTCATTCACTCAGAGTATGGAATTCACAGAACAATCTCTTTTAGCAAAAACTTGGTTAAGTGGAATTTTATTTTATAAATCTCTTCTTAGGGGCTTACTAATAAATAGGTTTTCCTACGGTGAGATTACTGTGATCAATTTAAGTACTAGTGTAAATGAACCCTTAAATAAGTATAGTTGCTGTGTAGCATCGGCGTAATAATAGGGTTATTCCATCCCTTCCCGTGGGTTCTGTAGGACCCAGCTGTGGGTGTTCCAGGATATCGGGCAGCAGACTTATTCTGTTATTCAGTCAAAATTTAGTGCGTTCTTTAGGAGGCTAGCCAAGCGTGGAGATCATGGAAAATGGCTCCTTTTTGAGAAGTCCCATGTCGAGCAATATACTTCGAAAGATTGATCATGAAATAAGAATAAATCATTATGTTCTATTACTGGCCCCTATATAATGTAAATCCACAAATCAAACTTTATTGTCCCATCAAGAAACGTAAATAAAAATAAAAATATTTTAGAATATATACATATAAACAACCAAGATAAATTACTTAGAGAAGAGAATCCCTAAGGAGCAGCTTTTATTGATAAAAATATAGTCCCGTAAACATACACTTTGGGCCAATTATAGTGTTAGAATTGTTGCGTACAAACTTACACAACTTAAAAAATTCTATACAAGCATCCGTGTATACACATGAAGCCGACCCAATATAGGCCAAGTTCTAATTCGTATTTTAATTGAGCTATATGCAAATATTTACCTAATTTCATTTGTTGATGATATGAAAGCCACGCAGACTCTGCCAATTTTTATTACCCTCATAACCTAATTGACCATTGACGTTAGTAGCCAAGTGAAATAAATCTCAAGCCAGCAAAAGACAAATAAATTTGTTAAAGATCAATTCTCTTTATCAAATATTACTGCTAATTAATTTAAAAACTTCATACACAACATGTAAATGCGGATTTAGTGCCTAAGGAATTCTCTGCCGGTCAATCTGTTAACGGTGACAAGATTGTGAAGTAGGTATATAATTAATACCAATTCTAAGTAGTGCTTTTTGATGACACCTTTTTCACTGTTTGTCATCCATGGGATGTAAGAAGTCATTATACCGATGAATGACAAAATAGAACATATAAATTATAATATAAGTACCTGTAATTTTTTCATGAACACATCAGCCCAGTCTACATGTTTGAACCATCTATGCCTCTTGACGTCTTCTGTGCCGCACTGTAACAGAAAATAAATGCATCAGCAGCTTATAACATAACTATGTATTAATATAACAAAAATTCTGTGTATTAATATATTTGTTTGACAATTTGGACAACATTATGTATTTTACTATCAAAAATAAAAATGTATTCATGTCTACTCTATTCCTCAAGTCTATTTGACAATGTATTTATTTTTGGTTAAAGCTCGCTTACTGAATCCAATAGATTTTGGATTTCATCCAGCGCATAAGAACATTCAACGATAATCTCAACGTGGTTTTTTTTGTTTACCTGAAACACTCCTGTTAATTGTCAGGTAAGTATTCATGCAGCGCTGCCTGCTTACTTTAAAGTCGTATGCTTAATGTACTTTAATATTTTTGCAAGTTTGTATATTTATATAATCATCTAAGGACCTTTATATTTTGTTATTACATGTTATTATGTATTATTTTTGAAACTATAGGCCTAACATAAACGAAAACACTGATGCATTATAGACACCTATTTACTATTCTTCCGACACTATTCAATTACAAAGAAAAAAAATATTTTGTACTGTATAAAAATCTAAATTGCAACGCTTTTTGAGAATTACTTCGGAACTCTCAAAAAATGATGTAGATTCATCAGACTGAATCAATTATAAAATTGTATACATTCAGTAAGTGAAACGCCAATCAATCATAACAACAATAATTATCAAGTATGACGATTATACGCTGTGGTGGGTGGGTGGCCGGAATTAGAGCGACATCGTTATTACTGGCAACCGCGACGCTTCTCGGTCGTTAGTTCTCGTAAATTCTTAGATTTAGATATAGCAAAGCATATCGCTGCTTAATTTATTGTTCCACGGAACGATGCCAAACGGACCACCAGCTTTAATATCGTCGTACCGGCCCGAGGCCTGTCCCATAATTCTCATAAGCCAGCGATATGATTGCAATTCCACTATTGATTTCGTTATATGATAAATTCGTTATTCTAGATTGAGTTTATCAACCAAAATATAATTGGTACGTATTATGTTATGAATGAGCTTGAATCTTATTCATATTATTAGATCGATCAATATTCATAACCCCTATTTGTGACATAAAAAGGGGTTGATATTATTAATATCAAAAAGCTATCTGTCAACTGACCTGATGCAAAATCAGGCCCTGATTTAGGCCAGGATTATAATATCATCGATTTATATATTGATTTCAATCCAAATAAAACAATCTAAAACAGCAGTCAGCATTGAACTACTGTACGTAACATACCGGTTCTGATAGAACTTACAAAAACTTTTTATCAAAGATCTTTCTTTGATCCTATTAAACACAAAATTCAAATTACGTTTATTGGCACTTTATTGTATAAATAAGTAACAAAATTTAATGGTTAATATCATCATCTTTAACATATTCTTATTAGAAAGCGAAGTACTCCCAATTTTCTACTGAATAGAAATCCTTCTCATATTCAACGCTGCGCATAAACATGTAATGCCAACAAAAAGTAACATGATAATAATATAATTGATCAACGTAAATCTCGGGCCAATAGTAACCTGGACTTTTATAAGGCATGCATGGGGCCGGAGCCAACACGTAGAGGCCCTTTTGACAATTTAATATATGTAATATGACACCATCTGACGATTATCACTGTGTGCACTATATGAATGCACGCAAGGACAATCCCCGGTCAGTGCAAGTCTATTATACGAAAAGGAGACTAAAAACGACTGGGCTATTGGGTTGATATGCTAGTGCACAGGGTACTCAGGACTATGGAGG
>WUAW01023161.1:9658-20492 GCA_017165845.1 Thaumetopoea pityocampa
GCAAGTTGCTGAGTGGCAGGAGGCAGCGCAAGACCGGCAACGTTGGCAATCTCTTGTTTCGGAGGCCATGAATCGCTTTGGGTCGCTGCGCCACAGGAGTACGTGAGTAAGTATATAGATTGAACCGGTACTGATGGTGTAATGGACAGTAAGTTTGACGTGTGTGTGGTGCTTGCTGGTGTTATTATTATAACGTTACTCCATCTCTTCCCGCGGTTGACTGTGAGAACCAGCTAAGAGACGTGCCAGGATAATGGGCAGTAGTGTTATCCGGTTATTCCATCAAAATATACTGCGATCTACATATCGCTCATCCAATAGAACAATGACGTAATTACATTTTTGCAATTTATCAGAAGAAGCGTTTCAGTTTAATATTGGATTATACCCAGTTTATAAATCATATCAATTATCATGATCTTTCATAATTTATTTATAGATTATTATTAATAATTTAAGAATTCTCGAAAAAAAAATCCATATTAAACAACAAATCATCCAAATTAAACACAAAATAAAATTTTAA
The DNA here is from genome assembly GCA_017165845.1 of Thaumetopoea pityocampa. Lineage (NCBI taxonomy): Eukaryota > Metazoa > Arthropoda > Insecta > Lepidoptera > Notodontidae > Thaumetopoea > Thaumetopoea pityocampa. The sequence continues at coordinate 10,185 of WUAW01023161.1, forward strand.
TTTTTTTTGTAATTATGTTATTATTTTATTGGATGAGCGATATCTAAACCATTTTTTTAAGTTATATTCTTTTAGATACGTTAGGAGAAAAAGATGAGAGTAAATTTTGATGATGCGCGCGTAACGAAAAATCAACATAATGAAGTTAGTCGTAAAGTTAGCTGTCAACGCGCATATGGTAAACACTTAGTTCCTAGAGTGGTCCAGGTGGACCCCCAGGGGTCCAGGTCCATGGGAGACTCGACAGGGGTGTACGTTGGTGTACGCAAATTTCCATAATTAGATCTAATCTTCTCATTTTTTGTCGAGTTTTGAGAATATGGTAGAAATGTAGCTGCAGGGGGTCCACCGGAACCAGCTACATCTTGAAAGTTGCTAAGCAGTCCGCTGTCAGTTGACAATAATTATCTCTATACACATATGTGTATAATTTTAAGGTTAAGTAGTATAACTCCTAACGGTCAAGAAATATAACTTCTAACATAATTTTTATATATACGCAGTATTTTTTAAGAGTTTGCCTACTCAATGTTACTAGGTATGATGTAAATATTCAAACGATAGTAATAACATCTAAATCTGTTCAGGCTTTCAGAATTTATGGTGTGATAAAGAAACTCTCAAAGATACATACGAAAATATATAACCTGAAAAGAATACACATTTTGTGATCAGTTGTATAATAAATTACATATAAAACATTTGTGCATTTGCTCTGAATAGCTGTGTACACACCCCTAATGCATCCATCTAAAATAGAGGTTCTTAAACTTTTTGTCTTATAGACCACTTGGAATGTTGTTCACTTTTGGGTAGACCCACAAAGCGTGACATGAACAACAACACAACAACGTAACATGAATTTTTTGTGAATTTATTAAATACAAATGTGTTTTTGACAGTTGGCGTGGACCCCTTGCGCGTCATCGTCGCCGCTGGGTTAGACCAACTTTGGGTCTGTATCGATCCCCAGGAGTTGACAAACGGGTAAAGTGCCCATGCCAGCTGTCAAACATACATTTGAAGTTGTTGAATTTACAAAAATTTAATATTAACTTAGCCGGGAATCTACCCAAGAGCGAAATACGAGCAAAAAAACGCAAGTGGTCTACTAAAGTTTGCGGACTACTAATAGATAGATACAGCCAGATCTCCTTTTCAATAGTCGCCATTATGATACGAGAGCTGAAGTAGTAATGTCTCTTGGACATTTTTTTTTATAAATCTATAAATTATTTAGGGATCTTCCATTTAGCGCCAAAATTTAGTCACACGACAGAATCGCGAATAATATCGAGCCTTCGCAAACCTTTGTTTATAGCTATTTACTACTTTAAATATATTTAAAGTAGTAAATAACTAATACAGATTGTGTTTTTATATTTTTATGTTCTCAGATTTATTTATAGCTAGTAATTTATAGCTGGTAAGTTCTAAGTATACTTATGTCTAAAATATATAATATAAATTATTATAAAATTATTAAATGTCAAATTTTCAAAAATCAAGGATATTTAAAAAAAATCTAATCAGATCGACTAATTAAGGGCTTCTGAAATCAAATTCGTCGATGTTTGTTTGTTTGTTTGTTCCAGCTTTACGCAAAAACTAGAGGGTAGATTTTCATTCCATTTCATTTCATTACAGGGGCACAGACCTCTCCTGATCAGGAAAGAGATTAGGCCGTAGTCTATCGCGCTGGCCTAGTGCGGGTTGGTATACTTCACACACCCATGCGGGTATGCAGGTTTCCTCACGAAGTTTTCCTTCTCCGTTAAGTGCATTGGTGTCTACAATGTAGACCGTACATGAATTACAAATAATAACTCAGTGGTACGGGACCGGGATTCCAACCCACGGCACTTCGATCGCAAGCCGTGTCTAAAACCACTACACCACCAATGACATAATTACTGGAACATTATTCCAATAACATATAGACGTCACACTAGTATAAGTTATTTCTCGCCGCGCGCGTTGTACGTTCTCGTGAAATGGGTCACATGGTCGCTTGCATTGGGGAAGTAATTATTCAATCACCAGTTAGGGAACGTTAACTGCGCTTACATAATTTTAACACTTAGGTTTAAATAATTGTTACTTAAAAAAATAATAAAAATAATATTCTGGACACTTTTTCACACACATTGATCTAGTCCCAAATTAGGATTCCCTGTGTCTTGGGTACTAGACAACGATATACATACTTATATAAAAATAAGTAATGAAAATATTATTTCACATCAACGGAAACCAGAAACTGGTTTCCGTTAATGTACAATAACACTACTAAATCATTCTTCCTTCCGTTATTATGGAGATGTTAAGTGTACAGTGAAAATATATTTATACATCTAATTTTATTAGTGACTAGAATAGAATAAACATCAAATTATTAAATCACATTTAAAAATTTGATATTTATTTGATTTTACTTTTGATTTATTTTCGTTTATTTGTTTAAAGGGAATTTTTACTCCTAATCTTTACATTTATTCAATTTTTACTCGGAAAACTTAAATATTTCTAGGATAAAAACTAGCCTATAATATTATATTAAGAACTCTTCTATTTGTCTACGAGGATTCCGTCGAAATCGGTTCAGCTGTTACGGTGGTGGTAAGCTTGGACAGACAAACACACAAAAAATTTAAAAACAGTTGATTGTATTTTGGTTGTGTGTAAATAGTCATATAAGCTTGAAATATTTATTTTGAAACCACAGACAGATAGTTCAATTTTGTTTATTTGTATAGATAATTGTTATTCTGGACACTAACACACATGAATCTATCCCCAAACTAAGTGGCTCTCACTGTACCCGCAAGAGACGGAATGACGCTACGGAGTGACGCCGGCATTGTTATGCCGGCGCCACACAGCAATTAATAATCGATCATATAGAATGGATCATATCATCCTGTCAGCCCATAGGCGTCTACTGCTGCAGTGGACATAGGCCTCCTTTAATAATGGCCACAAGTGAGCGTCTATGAGCCGCTTGCATCCACCGATTTCTCTCGATCTTAATCAGGTCATCGGTCCATGTAGTCGGGCGTCGACCCGCACTACGCTCTCCTTGAGCTACATTCATTTATTTACTTGTTTATGTATTTATTTAGATAATTAAAGATATAATACATAATACTTATATATACTGAAAGTAGGCGTGCGATATGCTGCGCGATCACCCCACCGCGTGCTGTTTTCCAGCATTAGTCACACATCATCGCGCGGCATATCCCACGCCCACTTTCAATATATATAAGTATTTTGTATTGTATTTTTAATTAAATATCTTTAATTAGTTGAATAAATACATAAAAACATAAACAAATACTAAAACATAAACCTAAGACAGGTTATGTTTTTATGTATGTATTGGGAGACATACGGTATATAGATAATACATACAAATTATACACATAACAATTAAGTTTCCACTTTCAAGTCACACATATATCAGTAAAACTAATCAAGCAAATATATTTATGAAAATTAGGAAATTAATACATAAATACATACATACATACATCGGCGACTCTAGCTCTCCTGCGGATTATCTCATTACGGATCCTCTGTCTCAGGGAAATTCCGAGTAGCTCTTTCCATTGCTCGTTGGATGACCTTGGAGGTTTCCTTATAAGGCTCATTGTTAGTGACCATCTCGGATCTCGCACTGATTAAATAGTGGATACATAACAAAAATTACAAGATTTATATTATAATTTTTACTAGGTATCTATTATTCGTTAATAAACAATAATAATAAATAATCAACGACTTGTTTCAAATAGGTCAAGTTCGTAGCACCGTTAATCGACGAAATTATATGTAAAGATGTATGAATGTGGATGAGGCGAGAGAGGCGTGTCAGGATCGTAGTATGTGGCAAACTGTGGTCTCTGCCTACCCTTATGGGATACTGGTGTGATTGTAAGTATGTATTATATTGTAATTAAATAATCACGCACGTGTCAATGTTCTGCCCATTATTACGAAGCACCCTCGATAAATTCATCTCGCCTCATGTTATGTGCGGAGTATTTAATGTTTTAGTACAAAGCCCGCAGCCCCGCCACAATTAATCAACAGCCAACCTTGAAACTCCGTGTTCCACATCTTAAGTTTAAAATTAATTCTCATGTAGTGTTCAAATTTCGCCACTGGATATCTTAGCTGCCTCCAAAGTTGATATTAGAACTGTTATATTATAACTGTTCAGCAACTTTTTAATGAATGGAGTCATGCATGAAATTTAAAAAGTTCCTATCGATATTTCATCAATCATTCTTATGTTGTCTAGAAACTTCTAGAACTTAGTTTTAAACTATCATCGTCATATCAGCGTTTAGACGTCCAATGCTGGACATAGGCTTCCTCTCATGATTGCGATCATTAAGCAGTTATGAGCCATCCATCGATTACCCTCGACCTTAATTATGTCGCCGTACCATTTAGCCAGGGGTCCACCCATAGTACCACTTGGTCAGGGGTCCACCCTTACTGCGTTTTCCGGTTAGAGGTCGACACTCAAACACTTTAGGACCCCAAAGTTCATCAGTTCTGCTGACTATATGCTCCGCCCACTGCCACTAAACTATACTTAAAAGCAAAGTAATATTAGCCAATCTAACAAAATTTTTAACTATATATAGACAGAAAAACTAATTCGAAATAATTTAAAAATTAATCCACACTTCCACAAGTGTGATGATAATAAAAAGTAAGTTTGTCTATTACATCTTTACTTCTCAACTGCTAATCAAATTGCTATGAAATTTAGTATAAGGGCATATATGACGTCGACTGATTCGGCTTCAGAAGCCCTTAATTAGTCAATCTGGGTAGTTTGTTTTCAAATATCTTTGATTTTTGAAAATTTGATATTTAACAATTTTATAATAGTATAGATAAATAAATATATCGATACACATCTATGACATGGATGTAAACATTCGAGCTCATCATACAAGGTTTGTTCCTATCAAAATTCCAACCAATTGTCACAGAAAACAAGACCACTAGAACCAATCGGTTGTCAATATAACCTAACCAATCTCTTTCTGAGAGGATACTCGTCCCCTGTAATAAGACAATAGGTGAGTTGATGATGATGATGATGATGTTGTTGTTGGTGATGATAATGATAATCTTGATAACGACAACGATGATTATGATGACGACGACAATGATTATGATGATCAGTGCTTTATATCGATGATAATAGAAGTACTAACCTACAAATATTGAAATTGAACTTCGTGTTTTCAGCGCGATGTTTAAACGAACGATTAGCCAGAACAGCACATACGAGTATGTAGGTGGTTATCTGTAATGATTTGTCACGATAACCAAAGTGGCTCCGTATATTTAGAAACACTACCAGGATTCAAACCAATTTTTATAGAAAGCAAGATCACTAGAACCAATCGGTCGTTAAATCTGTAGCCTAACCCGTCCCATTCTTCTGAGAATGGGAATAATAATGGAATAAATACAATGGAATATCCTCTGGGATACCCGTGCTCTGTAGTGAAACAATAGATTGGTGTTGATGATGTTGATGACGACAATGATAACGACGACGATGATCATGATGATAAATGTTTGATATCTGTGATACAGGAGGTAAATATTGAAATTGAACCTCGTGCTCGCAGCGCCATGTTTAGACGAGCGATTAGCTAGAACAACACATATGTAGGTGGTCATTTGTAATAATTTGTCATGATAGCAAACGTGGCTTGGTATATTTAGCAATGCGATTAGACTGAGTAAGTGCAACGGGTCTGTGGACGTTGTATTACAACAAACCTATTTGCAGAACCGAATAAACGTCGTTTACGGAACGAAATTTTATTTTCATAATACTACAATGCACGCCAGCGCCGAGACTGCAATAAGAGAAAAAAATATTGTGGTGCGGTGCGAAACTAGCCGTAAAATATGACATTACATTATGCAACTGACTTTTTAATGTTGGTAATCGACTAGCGTAGAGTCAGGCACGAGCGGTGTCAGTATTTCTTTAAATCGATTCGTAACGATTAATCAAAAAAAGTCCGGTTACTGAAACTCAAGAAAAAACTTCGTATCAATTTTGTAACTTTTAGCTTAAATATGATTGTATTGATATGGGGAGTCATGGTAGCGTACTGTATAAGGCCTCATCCCAAGTTTGAGAATCGTAATGTCTCGGGTTCAATCTCCGGCTGACACGTTAACATTGCCATGACTTCTTTGTTTTTCAAGAAGCACGTTAAAAAGTAGATCCCGGTTGGTGTCTCACTGATCGTTGGCAGGAATTGTGGAGGCTTTCGAGGATGACGTCAGATGGCAATCGGGCATCTGAAGCCACCCTACAGCCACATCCTTTTTAAAAGACGGCAGACCCTGACGCAGAGGTCGGGATAATGCTACATTGAATTTAAATAAGGACCGATCATCATCATCGTACCAGCCCACAGACATCCACTACTGGATATAGTTCTCCTCTAATGATCGCCACACTGAGCGGCTATGAGCATCCACCGATTACCTTAATCAAATCATCAGTCCACCTAGTTGGGGGCCGACACACGCTACGCTTTCAGGTTCCAAGTCGCCTCTCCAACCATAGAACTCCAACACTTTAGAATCCCAGCGTCCATCAGTTCCGCCAACTATACTGCCCACTGCCACTTCAGCCTTGCAATTCTGTGAACTACTAATCCCTGATTTCCTTATTAAAGATTTACCGAGAAAATACTGAGCATAGCTCTTTATATTGCTCACTTGGTGACCTTGAGCTGACCTTGAGCTTTCTTATGAGATTCATTGTCAGTGGCCATGTCTCGTATTAATGAAGGAAGTGTGAAAGAGAAAAAATAAAAAGCTAACTTGGTTCAGTGGTAGTGGAAGGGGTCTGAAAAGAGGTCTGGGGAGGGTTCCGACTTCAACATGATGACAGCACTCATCAACTAGAAAATGAATAGTAAAATGAAAATGAATGGGCTAGTGAACGTGTCTGACCATCTTTTGACTCACGAAAATTTCAGCCATTTTGAAGAAGCAGTTGTTGTTGTAGTCAGTATTGATGGACTTTGGTGTCCTAAAGTCCTGAAGTGTCGACCCCGAGCCGGAAAGCGTGGTATGAGTCGACCCACGATTAGGTGAACTCATGACCTGATGAAGGTCGCAGAATGAATAATGATATTAAGGACTGACTGGTTCAGTGCAGTGCAGTGACCCTACCTTCAGTACCAATTGATCCCGGGTTCGAATCCTAGTAGGGACAAACTTTGTGTGATTAGCACGAGTGTTTGTACTCGAGTAATGCATGTTTATTTATAAACATATTAGCATTTATCTACATAAGTGAGTATATCCTTGTCTAGTACCAAAACACAGACATAATTTGGGGCTAGATAAATGCGTGTGAAAAATAATTGTCCACAATATTATATTTACACTAGCCTTTGGCCGCGGCTCCGCCCGCGTGAATGTCGGTTTTCCACAACGTGGGAAATCCCGACACAATCATAGATTTATATAAAAAACTTTAGCCGCTGTTACTTGACCTCTCGTACCTTAGCGGCGGCTACTAAAACAGAGATCAAGCTGTATCTTCAATTCTATTAGACCGATTTTGATGAAACATGCCGCATTATTTAAGTCAGAATAGTGCCTTTAAGACTGTAGCCATGTGATCAAAATCTACCCGCTGCTTTTTGTGTGAAACTTGACAACAAACAAACAAACATCGACGGATTTGGTTTCAGAAGTCTTTAATTAGTCGATTTGAGTAGTTTGTTTTTAAATATCTTTGTTTTTGAAAATAAGACATTTAATAATTTTATAATAATAATATATTATTGCTCCGTGTAATCAAAGTACTACTAAATCCTTAATATAATTAAGGAATACTTAAAATACTTAATCCTTACTAAATCCTTAACTATAGTACTTAATAATTCCTTACTATAATATATAAACAAGTGTTTATTAATAAACACTTGTTTATACATTATAGTTGACTCAGAATACAGTAAGGTCAACGGGTATAACATAATTTGCTAACAAAAAAAGCATCGCATTACAAATTACTTAATCTATCAATGTTGAAAAAAAAATATTAATATCTTAGGATTACATGTGTAACTTTAGACGTGCGTACAAGTATGTCATCGCCGGGGCCAGGCGGTCTGTGAATTCAAGGCTGGTCGTAAGCACCATGTGACAAACGTGACACGTCTACCTACACGTTACAACCCACCATTGTTTGTGTTGTGCCTCTACCGCTTTTAAATGTTGATAACGACTTCTAACATGGACACAAACGAGCGATGCTTTTCGTAAATTAATATATCATGTGAGGGATATAAATGCAAAGGCGACACAGTCCATTTTTTACAAAAATGGTACCGTCATGCTTAGGAGCAACATCGACACTGTTCATCTAGACCAGAGGTCGTCAAACTTTTTGTCTTGTAGACCACTTGTAATGTTTTTCACTTTTGGGTTGATCCCCAAAGCGTAGTCAATATATATTTTTTTTGTAAATTTGTTAACTTCAAATGTGTTTTCGACAATTGGCGTGGACCCCTTGCAGGTCATCGTCGACCCTCGGGGGTCGATATAGACCACTTTGGGTGTCAATGATCTATACTATTACAAAATTGTTAAATGTCAAATTTTGTAAATCAAAATTATAAAATAAAACTATTCATATCGACTAATTAAAAGCTTCTTACGTTGATACCAACCACGTTACATTAAACCAATTACGTTGATGTTTGTTTGGTTGTTTATTTATTTGTTTGTTTGTTCGAGCTTCATGGAAAAACCAGCGGGTAGATTTTGGTTAAACTATTACAGTCTTAAAGATACTATTCCGTCTTAATTGATGCGGCATGTTTCATCAAAATCTGTCCAGTAGAATTGGTGATACAGCTTGATCCCTGTTTTAGTAGTCGCCGCTTAGGTACGAGAGGTCAAGTAAAAGTGGTTATAGATTTTTATATAAATCTATGATTGTATCGGGATTTCTCATGTTGCGAAAACCCGACATTTACCCGGGCGGAGCCGCGGGCAAAAGCTAGTACAATAATATATTCCATAATAATTCTCGCACACATTGTTATTGTATACATAAATAAATATATACGTCCATGACTCAGATACAGACATTTATGCTCATCACCATAAGTTTGTCCTTACTAGTATTCGAGCCTGGAACTCACTGCCACAGAAATCAGTGTCATTGCCACTGTGTCAGTCATCCTCAAACTTGTCGTCGTCAAAGTCGTCTTTCTTTTCTAGCCTACCCACATGGCTAATACTTACACATACATCTTGAAAACGAAGATATATGTGCAAGTATTAGACATATACATTATGACACGTTTAAAGAATGCTGTCTTGTGCAATTTAACGCTAGAAATCGGCGCCTGCGCCGCCAAGCGGTCTTGACACACCAATTAATAATCTCCAGTCAGAAATTTTTAAACGTCTTAGCGGTTATATGCTGTAAACATTAATGATGTTTATCTAATGTCTCATTATTATGTTAAATCCAAAATAAATTAGGTGTAACGTCGGTATTTAAAGTTAATTAACGGTCTACTAGTATTAACGGTTACATTAAACAATGCAAATCACTGTTTAATGTAACCGTTCATATTAGTAGACTGTTAATTAATATCTAGTAAACTTCATTGATATTAATTAGAAAGGATAGTATATAAATTGTACGATTTAATCTATTAAATGTTTCTTAAACAATTACATTGGTAATTGAGCATTATTTACATAGTCTAATAACTGTAAGTGTAGAATTATATACCTGTTATATTTCCTTAGTTTTACATAAGAATTTGAGATTTATAGAGATTTTATCGGTTCAATTCCTCCAATGTATACGATAATTGTAGTAATTCTGCTGTAACAGAACCTTACTAAATATAAACTCTCCCCATCTTTTTCTAATGCCACACGCCAAAACAAGATACCAAACATTTTTACCGAGTACCAATCTACATTTATGTCAAAAGATACAAAAAAAATGTTGCGTTTTTGCGTATTCTTAGTCGACATGATCCGAGGGTACGTCTAAATTTCTCAACATTCACGTGTCTAAACAAAACTGTCAGCACCAAAATTGTAGCTATCTCGTTTTGGCGTTTGGTATTAGAAAAAGATAGGGAGAGTCTAAATTTAGCTTAGTACTGTTACAGCAGAATTACCACCAATGGTGGATTCACTCAAGCAAACATTATATATTGCGTTCATAGCACAATACGCGAATTAAATTATATTATTTGAAGA
>WUAW01023161.1:30249-40864 GCA_017165845.1 Thaumetopoea pityocampa
GGAGACGAAAGGAAATAGGATGAGGTGGGAAAGGTGTATTGAGAAAGGAATATGGAATTTAGGTGAAGGATATATAGGATATATGATACTACTATCTCGGAAGGTAAAGGAAAAGACAGTAGTAGCTCGGGGGGTCGGGGTCGCTTACCCGTATACTTAAGTCTATTTGCTGGACAGGCTAAAAGACTTAAGTACTCCCTGAACTTATAATATAATTAGTAAATACCTCATAAGATGCAGTAATAAATAACGATAGTACTATGAAACAATACGTGTACTCTTTGACTAGCTATTTCACACTTTCACACAGCTCTGCGTGCTTTAAATATTTAACGATTAATCGATTTATTATACCAATTTTGCTCCTCTGTAGTTGCTCTAGTTTTTCAATTTTTACTCAGGAACACTAAACATTTTCGCAATAAAAGTGTATATTATCTGAGAAGTTATTTATATGCCAACGAAAGTCCCGTCGAAATCGGGTCAGCCGTTTCGAAGATCATTCCGGATAAACAAACAGAACCAAATTTAAAACTCCTGTTTGGGTTATAATTACGTAAAAATAGTCACGAGAGCTTAAGAAAAAATCGACTACTGATTTGTACAATAGCAGTGACCCTGCTTTCTGTGCCTACGAATCCTGGGTTCGTATCCTGGTAGGAACAAATTTTATGTGATGAGAACAAATGTTTGTTTTCGAGTCATGGACGTATTTATCTATTTATTTATTGTATTTCTCTATATAAGTATGTATATACCCTATATAAGTATGTATATGCCTTAGTAGCCAAAATACAGGAATTCTTATTCTGAGACTTCATCAATGTGTGTCTAGAATATTATTATAATTAAGGTCGGAAAGTACTTAGTCTTTTAACCTGTCCGGCAAATAAACTTAAGTATACGAGTAAGTGACCTCGGCCTCCCGAGCTACTACTGTCTCTTCTTGCTCCTTCCGAGATAGTAGTATCCTGTATCCTATAGTCCTTTTCCCAAATTCCAAATTCCTTGCTCAATACATCATTCCTACCTCACCCTCTTTCCTTTCCTCTCCACTAAGCCGGTGGCTGCCGCGCTGATGGTTACACGTCCAGACCCAAGTGGATAGCTAGCGTGCGGGGCTCTGTTTGGTTGGACCTGTTTTAACCTCGCTTTTCGTGGGAATTTTAACACATGAACCTTATAAAAATGGCAGCGTCGTAATTCGCCGCCCGACACATCTCGTTCCCCATGGTGACGAAAAGTTGGTTACGGATAGCCATTTTGCTTGTAGCAAATGGAAGGAAGCGGCCTCTGCCTACCCCAATTCTTCGGTAGTATATTGGTCAGTACTCCCGCCTGTCACGTAGGAGACCAGGGTTTGATACCCCACGGCAAAGGCGTGATTTTATGTATGTATTATTATAATATTAGCCAAGTTCACTAATGGAAATCAGCCTCTTCTAATCTCCACCACAGTGTGTGACTTTAAACCATGTATTTACTAGTTACATATGATTAATTAATTAATACTTATAAAAAGCCTTTATTTCGAAATCGCAGACCTACGATTCAATTTTATTTACTTGTATATATAGTATAGTTAAATAAGTGTTTGAAATTATAATATTAATTTCTTTTATTATATTGTTGGGATTCAAGGCAAGATGCACTGAGCTTCGTTAGCGCTTCCCTCCAAATGGCAGGTGCAAATGCCATCGCCTTACAGACGGCGTCCTGCTATTGGCTAGGGCGATGCGCACGCGCTGATTTAGAGCGACTCGGGGAGCACGCAGCTGCCTCCCGTCACAGTTGCCATACAGATAAAAGGAAGTGAATGTTTAGCCACGATGCACCAAAGAGGAAGTCGCGAAACCAGATCTCTTCACTTAACGCCAAGTGAATCTACCAAAATATACGAGTATAATAATATTTGCCTTTCGCCTCAAAAGGTTTTTGACCAATTGCCGGTTGTGCTTTTAAAAACTGGTTAAAAAAAATAGTTATTACCAATATTATATTGCGTTAACCAGTTTACTTTCACATGAAATAAGCACAGTTGTCATTTTGAGGTTGTGCACATTACAAAACTTGAATTTTACGAACTGGATCCCAGGAAATATGAGAATTGATATTTATATATCTATCAGTACATATATGTTGCGATAAAAACAGCTTTTAAAATACATTACAGAAATAAATGATAAGTGATTGTGATTCAGAAATTGAATGGCTCAGTTGTTTCTTTTTTGCTTTGACCGAGAGAGAGTCACGGGTTCGAATCTCAGTAGAAGCAAACATTGTATTATCATCATCATCATTTCAGCCCGTAGTTGTCCATTGCTGAGCATAGGCCTCTCCGAATTCCAGCGCGACCGGTCCATAGCCACCTTCATCCAGCGAGACCCAGCGATCCTCACATTGTTTAATTAGTGCGTGCAAACATTGTATGATTAGTACGAATGTTTATGCCCGAGTAATGATGGTCTATAATGAAGAATCGGGCCTAGATTATAGAAAATTATATTTAACGTCATCATCGTCATGAACTCATCTACTAACCCACTGCAGGGCATCGGCCTCTCCTCAATGGGAGGGGTTAGAGTAGTCCACTGGCCTAATGCCCACACTCCACATGCCGCCGAGAAAATTAAACGGACATACAATGTTTCCTAACGATATGTTCCTTCACCGCTCGAAGCGAGTGATTATTAATTATTATTCGCTGAGTGGCGCCAACGTAATAATAGCGTCACTCCATATCTTCCTTTGGTTGCTGTGAGAACCACCTGAGAGATGTACCGAGATAATCGTTATCCTGTTATTCAATCAAAATCTACTGCGATCTCCAACACACCTGTCAAGTTTATAATGATCTGTTGAGTACTTAAGGCATGAAAGCGTAACAAACAAACTGACATTCGCGTTTATAATATTAGTTAGGATTATTAGTAAATATATTTTGGCGTAGCTTTGCACTCTTCACTGGACACAATTAACGCTAAAAGATAATTAACACATCCGTTTAACTTTATTAACGGATATACATATAACTCCAGGAAATGAATATTACCAATTAGCAAAATATAATAATAGAATAGGACCTACCTTCTCATCGTCTTATTGATACTTGTTTAACTGAACTGAGACTCAATTTAACAGCATAAATCTCTCTGATTTTTCTCACGAAAAAGTTGTGATTCAGTTCTTTTACCGCTTTCTAACTCAGAGACAAACTTCGAGCATACCTCTCTCTCTCTCCACTTTTCACTGGGTGACCTTGATGTTGTTCACGAGCATTAAAAAATGAACTACTCAGATCAACTAATTACGGGCTTCTGAGATCAAATCCGTCGATGTTTGTTTGTTTGTTTGTTCGGTCTTCCCGTAAAAAACCAGCAGGTAGATTTTATTTAAACTATTATTATTATTGTATTTAAAGGTACTATTTCGATTTAAATAATGCGGTATGTTTTATGAAAATCGGTCCCCTATTGAAGATACAGCTTAAGGTATAGGTACGCCGTTAAGGTACGAGAGGACTTGTAAAAGTGGTTCATTTGCTTTTTATACAAATCTATGATTGTGTCGGCATTTCCCATGTAGCGGAAAACCAACATTCACGCGGGCGGATCCGTGGGCAAAAGCAAGTCTATTATAAAATTGTTAAATATCAAATTTTGTAAATCATAATTTTGAAAATTTTATTTAAAAAAAATACTCAGATCGATTAATTAAGGGCTTCTGAATCCAAATCCGTCGATGTTTGTTTGTTAGAGATATCACCGATATGGCTCAAAGGATTGCAAAGCTGACGTGGCATTAGACGGGACACATAGCTCAGAGAACCGATAGACGTTCGGGTACCAAAATGCTAAGATAAAATGCAAGTCGACCTCCGACTAGGTGGCCGATGACCTGATAAAAATTGCAAGCAATCAGTGGATGCAGTCGGCTCATAGTTGCTCGGTGTGGCGATCATTAGAGGAGGCCTATGTCCAGCAGTAGACGTCTGTAGTTTGACATAATAATGCAAATATGGTAATGTTATACATTTCGACTAAAACTGTGTATTAATACCTCACACCTCACAACTGCACCCACGCGTAGACTAATTTAGCATCTACTAAACCATTTAGTCACCGAACAGCGGCCATGTTGGGCGTCGGTATTGCGATATAATCGTGGTAATTCTATTGTAACAGAACTTAACTAAATTCAGACTCTCCCTATCTTTATCTAATTTCACACGCCAAAAGGAGACAGCTACATTTTTAGTGCTCTCAGTTTCGTTTAGACACGTCAAGATTAAGAGATTTAGACGCGATCTCGGAACATGCTGACTAGAGATACGCAAAAAAGACAACATTTTTTGTACCTTTTGACGGAAATGTAGGTTAGTAACTCGCTAAACAAGGTTTACTATCTCGTTTTGGTGTTTGGTATTAGAAAAAGATAGGAAGAGTCTTAATTTAGTTAAGTTCTGTTACAACAGAATTATTACCTATATATTATATTATTACATGTTATATATTTTATTACGACCAATATCAATAAATTTTGATACGTTTAAATATATCTAGTACATTGTATAAATAAATAAATGTGGCGAAACTAGCGTGACCAGAAACTGACGGCGCGGAGGCAGGTGGGCCGGGACGCGGCCGAGCCAGGCACGGCGCATGTCCCGTCGGGCACGCGATGTCAACTCACTCAATTATACTGGAAAAATATGGAAACAATACACAACTTACTGTCTGATTCCACAAAAACCACATTTTTACTAAACACATTTAAACTAGTTTAAATCCGCCTCTTCGTACGCAATAAGTATACATATGACGGTTTATATGTACGAGTATATAGCACAGTATACAAACAGACACTAGGCCAGCGTGGTAGACTACGGCCTAATCCCCTCCTAATCAGGGAGGTCCGTGCCGCTGTATTGGACACGAATATGGACTGGGGATGATAATGATGATAGGTACCCTACATTGTTCGAGCTTCACACAAAAATCAACCCGTACATTTTAGTCAGTCTGTTGCAGTCTTAAAAGTACTGTTCCAGCTTAAATATTGCAACATGTTTCAACAAAATTGGTCAAGTTAAACAAAATATACACTGTGATCTTCCTTTCAGTAGCAGCCATTATGGTACGAGAGCTCAAGTAGAAATGGTTATATGACTTGTTTTGTTAATCTGTAATTATTTCCGGATTTATTTTCCATTTAACGCGAAACCCGAAAACCTGATTATTATTATAATTATACGTGTTCACATGGGACTTGCTGGGTGACTCCGGCATAATAATCCCGTCACTCCATCTCCTCCCGAGAGAATCGGCTGAGGAATGTCCCAGGATAACTGTCAGCAGCGTTAACACGTCATTCAAAACCTACTGCAATCTTCATGACACCTCCCAAGTGTGGAGATTAAGGAGGACGTCTATGTCCAGCAGTGGACTTCCAAGAGCTAATGATGATGAGATAAGATTTACAGTATTTATTTTTATTGACTGCACGGATGGCGCAGTGGTTTAAGTGTCCGCTGCGCTGTCGAGTGTTGTGGATTCGATCCCCCACACTGGACAACAACTTTGTGTAAACCACAAATTGTTGTTCTGAGTCTGGGTGTTCTCGTTATTTGAACGTTTGTAAAGTACTCGCGACACAGGAATTAATCCTAATGCGGGAGTTGTATTTAAAAAAAAATTGTTAATTCTTTTACAATATGTTAACAGTCTCAATAGATCTGGTAATTATTTTCAACAGGCCCGCAAATTATTGGTCTTTGTATGTCAACCGATTAACAATACTAGTGGTAATTCTGTTGTAACAGAACATAGGTAAATTTAGACTCTCCCTATCTTTCTCCAATGTCAAACGCCAAAAGGAGATAGCTACAAGTTTGGTGCTGTCAGTTTCGTTTAGAGACGTCAAAATTAAGAGATTTGGACGCGATCTCGGAATATGCCTACTAAAGATACGCAAAAACGCAACATGTTTTTGTACATTTTGACAGTTGATACTCGCTAAAAATGTTTGCTATCTCGTTTTGGTGTTTCGCTTTAGAAAAAGATAAGAGTGTAAATTTAGTCTAAGTTTAGTCTAAGTTCTGGTACAACAGAATTACCACCAGTAGCGTCAATTATATAAATGTACCTTATTATGATATTTATCAAATGAAAATCTAAAATTAATATCTTCAACTACATTAGCAGCACTTTGATTTAAGTAATGTAAATTGTTTTGCAGTAGGTACTAATCATATAAGACAACAACAACAACACAACAACAACACAACAACAACAACAACAACTTGTCCGTTAAGTAGTCTATTACATTGCAATAAACTTAGCCTACTAATCAATACTATTATGTAATTGTTAAATGTCAAATTTTGTGAAGCAAAGATATTAAAAAAACTACTCAGATCGACTAAATAAGGCCTTCTGAAATCAAATCCGTCAATTTCTGTTTATTTGTTTTTTGAGCTTCACGCAAAAACCAGCTGGTAGATTTTGGTTAAACTATTACAGGTTTAAAGGTATTATTCAGATATAAATATTACGACATGTTTCATCATAATTGATGCAGTAGAATTGAAGATACAACTTGATCCCTCTTTTAATAGTCGCCGTTAAGATACGAGAGTTGAAGTAAAAGTGGTTGTATAGCTTTTTATATAAATTAACCATTGTTTCGGGATTTTCCATGTAGCAGAAAACCAACATTCATACGAGCGAAGCCGCAGGCAAAAGCTAGTAAATCATATATTTGTTTCTTAACTACAATACATTGATGCTCTGTAGTTTACAATATGTTTGTGAGTAATTTATTATGCTGCCAGGTTTCGTCCACGACTCCATCCACGTGAATGTCGCATTTCGAAAATAACTTAAAATAAAATAAAAATATAAAAATGAAAATAGCTAAATGGAAAAATCCCAAAACAATTATAGATTTACAAAAGAAACGCCCGGGACTTTTTTACTTGTTCATGTCCAGCCGCCATTGCCGCCGCCGCCGACATGAACATCAGGCTGTATCTTCAGTTTTCATCATCATCATCATCCCCAGTCCATATCGTCCCCACTACAGGGGCACAGACCTCCCCTGATCAGGAGGGGGATTAGGCCGTAGTCTACCGCGCTGGCCTAGTGCGAGTTGGTAGACTTCACACACCCATGTGAGTATGCAGCTTTCCTCACGAAGTTTTCCTTCTCTGTTAAATACATTGGTGTCTACAATGTAGACCGTACATGAATTACAAATTATAACTCAGTGGTACGGGACCGGGATTCGAACCCACAACCCTTCGATCGTAAGCCGTGTCTAAAACCACTGCACCACCAATGCATTTTTACTTCAATTTTACTTAACCAACTTTAATGATGTATTACATACATACACTCACGCCGACATCCCACAAGGGTAGGCAGACACCATAGTACATACTACATACATACATAAAGTCACGCCTCTTTCCCATTGGGGTAGGCAGAGACTACTGCAGTTTTAAAAGTACTATTCCAATTTATATACTGCAGCATATTTCATTAAAGGTCAGGGAGTACTTAGTCTTTTAGCCTGTCCGGCAAATAGACTTAAGTATACGGGTAAGCGACCCCGGCCTCCCGAGCTACTACTGTCTCTTCCTACTCCTTTCGAGATAGTAGTATCCTATATCCTATAGTCCTTCACCTAAATTCCATATTCCGTTCTCAATACACCTTTCCCCACCTCATCCTATTTCCTTTCGTGTCCATTACGCTGTGGGAATGCAATGAGGAATTTTAATACTTATGAACCTTATAAAATGGCGGCGTCGTGGTTCGCCACTCGACACGTCTCGTTTGTCACGGTTGCGAAAAGTGGGCTACGGATAGCGACTTTGCTATATCAAACATTTGTAGCAAGTGGAAAGAAGTGGTCTTTACTTACTCCAATTCTTCGATAGTATAGTGGCCACTATCCCCGCCTATTACGGGGGAGACCGTGATTCAATTCCCCGCCGGAGAGCCAGAGAAATAGGCGTGACTGTATATATGTATAAAATAATATTCAATAGAGAGCACCTACACTATGTATATATTTATTAAGGTCTTGTATTTATAAATTACACGATGCGTAATTAGTTGAGAAGATTAAAGAGCGGAAGCAGGCGTCTCTGAGCGCTGTGCGACAATTTATCAGCGTCGTCTCCACATTTCTTTTGTCGTACCGTCATTCATAACTGCAGCGCAGCGGCAGTACATCGAACACCGCAGGACCGATGCGCGATGACTGCGTGAGTAAGGAATGATGATCATTAGTCCTCGGAGGCCACATTTGTGTGATTAATGTTAATTACACCTCGTTTTTCCCGCGGATAGCGATTAAAACCGCCATTAGAGTATCTCTCGAGGCGATCATTGCTCGAACTTTTTAAATATTTGAACACTCTCGACCTCGCAACTTTAAAATACAGTAAAGGACATTTTTTTTTCGAAAATTATATTATTGCATTTTTGGATTAAACTATTAATACTATTATTATTGAATACACTGACTCCCGTAGTTCTACAACAAATAGAAACCAAGTTACAACGTTTTACTTACAGGCGTACCAGATAAGGAGAGCGGATCAATAATGGTTTAGGGAAAGAGGGATTAGCCATAATCTCAACGCTTGGTAGACATCTTGGAGATCGCGGTAGACTTTGAGCGAATAACAGGATAACGCCGCTGTCCATTATCCTGGTATATCCCTTAAGTGGTTCTCACAGCACCCGCGTGAAGAATTAGGTCGAGAAGGAACAGCACTATCATCACGCAGGCGCTACGATTTTGTTTTATATCGATACTATTATAAAATTGTTAAATGTCAAAAATCAATGATATTTAAAAACAAATTGCTCAGCTTCGAACAGCCGTCGATGTTTGTTTGTTTGTTTGTTTGTTTGGGCTTCACGCAAAAACCAGAACGGGTAGATTTTGGTTTAACCAGAGGTTCCCAGACTTTTTTTCTCATAGACCACTTTCAAAATTCTTTCAATGGTTCCAGTGGACCCCCTGTAACTACATTTCTACCATGCTCCCAAAATTCGACAAAAAATGTGAAGATTAGATCTATGGAAATTTACGTACGCCAACGTAGACCCTTGTCGAATCTCCCGTGAACCCCTGGGGGTCCACCTGGACCACTTGGGAACGAAGGCTCTAGATAGAAGTGAGTTACAGCTGTGTTACCAAGACAAGATAAGGGTTCTTGCAGATTTTACATACTATTGAAATGAAATGAATTAAATTTATGAACCCGAGGATCCCTTGGAATATTTTCGAGTTGATAAATTGGTTGGTATATTGGTGAGCGGAGCCACGGGCAACATTTATTTGGAGATTGACCAAAATCTACGCGCTAGTTTTTGCGTGAAGTTCGAACAAACAGACAAACAAATATCGACGGATATGGTTTCAGACGCCTTAATTAAGGGCGACTAATTATTATTAGATCGACTAATTAGTCGATCTGAATATTTTTTTCAATATCCTTAATTTACAAAATTTTACATTTAACCATTTTATAATTCTATAGATTTAATTATGATGATGATGATATTCGGAATCCTCAGATTTTCGCGTCGTTAGGTCTGACTCTTGATATTTCTGATGTAGTTCATTAGATTTCTCAGAACTACATATATGGCATCCTTTTTTCGTTAAATACGCTCGGTTTTCGTAGCGTAGTTTTTAGAAGTAGTCCAGCGCCCGTATCTATCCGCATACCTAAAACGCAACGACCTACCCGTATTTATTAAAAAATATCTCACCTTTAGATGGTTTAAAAATTTTATTCTTATTATAACAAAACTGATAAAATTATCCACATCTGGAAGTAAGAAAGAATGCATAGCTTTGCCGTTAAGCTGTAAATGTCAAAACTTAGAAAAAAAATGTCGAAAAAATAACCTATTTTTAAATACATTGACTTTACTTATATGTTAAGTTTTTTTTCTATTTCACGATATAGAAAATACACAATGAAAGCTGTAATACTCGTATATAACTGCTAAACTATACGCTTATTAATTATCATTTTGAGTGTGTAAATAGATTGTTGGCATAATATAGTTGTACCTTAGCCACAAAGAAAAAATACAGTTGATTATACAATAAAAATAATGAAGGGTAAACATTTTTCTGTTATGAACTTTGAATCGTTCTCCTTTAAAAAATTCTACAATACTAATGGCATTTAGTTAATTTTACCTTTCAACTGTCAATATATTTCTTAACGCTCTGCGTGAGCCGAATTCAGCATTTAGCTATTAATTAAACATACGTCAACTCATAAATGTTCGTGCAATAGACGTGAGATGATTCTATGGATATTAATTTTTAACCGAATCGAACTTTCATTTATTAAGTAATCGGGCCGTCAAAGCCGATATCGCTGATGAAGGTTTGCATTTCGCAACATTCGCTTAGTATTACTAATCCACTGCATTTGAACAAGTCAAGACACTTGTCTGTATTATTTGATGTTGTAAGAGACCTTGTATTTTCATATCACATACACAAATATGGAATGGGCTTTATCATGTCATTTTGTTTACATATATCTTAAGATAAATATGTACAAATTATTTAC
>WUAW01023190.1:15698-30258 GCA_017165845.1 Thaumetopoea pityocampa
AAAACTCGACAAAAAATGTGAAGATTAGATCTAACTATGGGAATTTGCGTACGCCAACGTAGACCCCCGTCAAGTCTCCCGTGGAACCCTGGGAGTCCACCTGGACCACTTTGGGAACTAAGTCTCTAGATCAACTAACCGAATAAAATCCTAGGAAAGGTTGCATTAATTATTAAAATTACGTTGAAACTGGTATTTTAATGGTGCATATTTATGTAAAAGTTTGGTTTGCTGTAAGTCATTCATTCGGCGTAAATGATGTTGTAATAATGAAAAAATTACGGAAAAAATAATAATATTGCTTAAGAAGGTGGTGCTACTTTCCTCGCTGACATAGGAGAAAATTGACCACTTTGAAAGAGGCACGATGTATGATTATCAGATAAATAATCGAGAACTATATTGAAGAATTAAGTGAAAACAAGTCTAAAATAACGACCCAAATGGGAAATTATTTTAGAAAATGAACGTAAAAACTTTGGTATATTAAAAACTTAATGAAACTATATTCAAAACTTCACCTTTCAAACCTCGTCGGTCAACATCATCTGCAAAATTCAATAAACCGACTAATAAAGTTTCCACTTCTTCAACACTGAACTCAAGCAATGTATTCAACAAGTTAATTTACCTGGCAAAAGTGTTCAACTTTCATTATGTAATTGAACAAATTGCAATGTAATTTGTAATATTAATTTAATTTTTTTGTTTCTTGATTTGTTTATTGTTTTCTCGCAACTTAGAGAAAAGTACTATACAAGTCTCGGCTCAAACAGCAATTTAGCAGGCCTCGATTTGTTACCAAATTTTGATAGCTTTTCGAAAGTTTACTCGACTTCGCCTTCTTCTTTCAATATTAAACCGCCGTTAATCGCTTTATTTCAGGCCTGATCAGTAATGCAATATTAATTGCATTAATAATTGTCCTATGGTAATTTAATAACGTTCAAAGTTGCGGTTGTTTTCGCTGTTGACCTTTGAATGTCGTCAAAAAATATTTTCAGTGGCGCGTCGCGTTCGCTGCGCCTGCGTCGGTATACGTGGCCTGCGGAAATGTCGCCGAACCAGAATAGACTGTTCATCGTCGGACGACAGGCGTGACGTGACGTCGCCCATTTCACGTCAACCAGTGCACGTGCGTTCTCGTCTCAAACGATCTCGTCGCAGTAACTTTGTTCCATCGTATTTACCGATTTTTACATTGCTTATTAGAGTGCTTTGAATTAAGAATTTCGAAATGTATATAAATGTAAATGTATACTAATGCATATGTTTGATAAATATATTTACCTGTATCTGGTAATTAAAATAACGTTTTTAATCCACTTGGCGTAAATAATTCCTATTTTGTTACCAGGGTCAGCTATTAGACTCTATCTACTCCACTTTCCTTGATCTTCAACATCCTCAGTAGTGAGTTTTATGACTTCCATAACTTTGTTTCGGACATCCGGCTAGCGCTTCGTGGAACACCCATGAGGTCATGTTTCAAGAACAACTATATCAAAACATCTCCTACCAACGTATTCAGTCGGTCTGCGACCGACTGAATACGTTGTCATATTACTTCAAAAACTTTTTCGAATTTATCTGCTACATCACAGACACCAAGACTTTCAGACACAATATATGAGTTACGTATGAGTGATAGTAATTGTTTATAGATTAACTATTAATAAACTTCATAAATAAACTTAGAATCTGTCGAGATGAGAGAACGACTCTCGCAGTTTCTTCGCGAGATAAAATCTGTGATAAGGGCCTCATTAAAAATAATAATGTCATCGACATAGCTCAAAGGATTAACAAGTACAATCCGGTGTGTCCTTAACTTGCAATGCGCAGACCGCTTTACGTGCTGATTGGTGACCACTGATTGGAGAACGCAGTAAATGAGCGCAGACTCTATCACTTGAACTGATGACGTGGAGGCAACCGTAAATAAATGTTGGTTGCAAAAGTTTAGTTGTAGATTGTGACCGTTAATCGTGACGTACTATGAAGAGACTTATCCAGTTGTGGAATAGTTAGATATATGTATATATCAAGTTGATACCAATAATGAGGAGCATAACAACAAAGGCACCACTGTCCATTTTTTTTACAAAAATGTTACCATGACGTTTAGGAGCAATATTTATACTGTTCATATATATTAGACAATCACGTTGGGCTAAAATCACGAATAGTAAGATGACTGAATGAGAAATTTGTAAGAAAAACCCAAGGAGTAACTAAATAGGATTACATTCACTTTCTCCTACTCCGTTGACAGTGTCGCCTTTGTTTTTCTACCTTTCGATTGTTGTTTGAATACAAGCAAAAGTAACAAGTATCTAACATTTATTACATACATACATACACACACGCCGATATCCCATAAGGGTAGGCAGAGACCACAGTACATACTACATACATACATACAGTCAAGCCTCTTTCCCATTGGGGTAGGTAGAGACCACTTCTTTCCACCTGCTACGATCGTTCGATGTAGCAAAGTAGCTATCCGCAGCCCACATTTCGCCTCCGCGTGCAATGAGACGTGTCGGGAGGCGAACCATGATGCCGCCGTTTTATAAGGTTCAAAAGTATTAAAGTTTCTAATTGCATTCCCACGGCGTAATGGAGAGGAAAGGAAAGAGGATGAGGTGGGAAAGGTGTATTGAGCAAGGAATATGTAATTTAGATGAAGGACTATAGGATATAGGATACTACTATCTTGGAAGAAGTAGGAAGAGACAGTAGTTGCTCGGGGGGCCGTGGTCGCTTACCCATATACTTAAGTCTATTTGCCGGACAAGCTAAAAGACTAAGTACTCCCTGACCTTCCTTTTCCTAACCTTTTCTAACATTTATTATTTTATTTAATATTGCCTTTTCACATAGTTGGTTTCGAGTACCATCACGAACCATTTTGAAAGCAGGTTTGACAATTTCCAGTCTCCGGAACAAGTTGGTTTCCGAAAAGGATTCAGAACAATAAACCATATACGAGTACATTAGTTGCGGCAGATAATACAGAAGGAATGTAATCTGCCTTTATTTTACCGTTTGTGAATTATGAGGTCTTCGAATCGAAGGAAACTTGGGTAGTGCTATAGTTTCTTTAGTAGTGCTGTACTGATTATTGGTATATCAAGGTATTGAAGTTTGTACAGAAACACCAAACTATTATGTATTCAATCAATACTTCAATCAGTGCGTATTACCAGTGTTGACCTTCGAATCGGAGACATGACCACTGACCATGGGTTTCATAAGAAAGTTCAAGGTCATACAATGAGTGATAGAGTGAAATTTACTAAGAGTTTCTTTGCGAGGAAAAATCCATCCAACGAGTTAATCCACAGGAGAATGAGAGTCAGCGATGTGGTTCAAAGAATTGCAAAGCTGAAGTGGCTTCGAGCGGAGCACATAGCTCGCAGAATCGATGGTTGTTAGAGTTTTAAAATTATATAATACGAGGCTTCCGACTAGGTGGACTGATGACCTAGGTCAATGGGCGTTAAAGTTTAGTTAAAGTAGTGGATAGTCGGTAGACGCAAGCGGCTCAAAGCCGCTTGGTGTGGCGATCATTAGAAGCTTATATGCAGCAGTGGAAGTCAGTGGGATGATATGATGATGATCATTATCACCATAAAGTTATTGGGCGTGAAGTTTTTGTTTCCAGCCAGTAGGTAGTATTACCAATATATCGTTAATGAAGTTAAATCTGTTCACATTATAAATGCCGACAAATTAATATTGATTGATTAAACTGGGTTAACAACGTATTGGCGACATAACAAAAATATGGCGACCTTTGGAAAATGCAGGGAGTTTGCATGTCGGGCCGGTGCATGGCTCGTTAGGGCCGTTAGGGCTGCCGCTGACACGGCAGGGAGTCTCGCGGCCTCGCGGCAGTCCAGCACCGATCAGCGCGTCCGACGCTCGCCGCGCTCGCAGCGCGATCCCGTACGCGCGCCCCAGTCCCATGGACTACGATCGACCAACCGAACTTACATTTTATTCCACAATCACCCCTCTAGCACTCCTAGTCCAAAATCCTCGATTACAACGAACGAACAGTCAAACCGTAAAACAATGAAAAAATTGTTTTGTGCGAACTTTTCCCGACTTACAAAAACTCTTAGTGATTAACATATCTATTGTAACTTCTAGTGGTAGTGAATCCTACAAATATTTGTTTTCATTTTCTAAAATGTATCCCAGGGTTAAATTATATCGAAACCTATTTATACACAAGAAACGACTGAAATTTTCTAATAGCAACCTTTAAATATATACACACGGTTTATGAACTATTTACACTGTTTTACAAATAATTTTGGACTTTTATCCTTCGTAAAGACCCTTAGAACATTAAATAATTGTGACCAAAGACATTTAAAACTCTACAGCGTGTTTCAAAAATTTCTAATAAAAGTGTTGAAAGACAATTTAGTGAAGTAATTGTATAGATTAATTAACTGTTAGACATTTTTGTGGGTGTTAAGTGTAATCTAGTATAATTACCGATGTATTAACCTGCGGTAATCCATTATTAAATTGGTAAGTACATAATAAATCATCAAACAAATTTTAATTATGTAAAATTATATTCCTAAAGATATTTCAAAATTATAATTCCTTTGATTGAGATACAAATCGCTGATGGAGACAGTTTTAATTAATCTCTTCCATCCTACCTTTAATATCGTCCCTACTACAGGTGCACAGAGCTCTCCTAATCAGGGAAAGGATTATGTCGTAGTCTACTATTTAATGTGGGTTGATAGACTTCACATACTCATACGGGCACGCAGATTTCCTCGTGAATTTTTATTTTCCCTTAAATACATTGGTGTTTACAAGTAGACCGCGCATAAGTTTGATAAAACCTGGTAGTATGGGACCGGATTCGAATTAAGCTCTTACAATAACCAATTTAATTTAATTATACTATAAAATATTTTTCTTTTTATTAGTAAACAAAAGCTGGTGGCGATGCCGTAGAAAATAATGTTTAAATTAAATTACGGCGATGTACTGAAAGAGGATACTAACAAACTTTTTTACAGTTATGCGGCGGAAGTATTTTTCACAATTGTATCTTAAAATAAATTTTTCGAACGAGTGCCAATGCTCTATTTTTCTAACGAGGGCATTTTAATATTTTATAAATGAAAACATAATCTAGGTTTAATATATTTTAAAGTAATTCAGATAATATTCTTAAACGCTGTCGAAAACAGAGTAATTACAGTGTCGTAACTAAGCGTACAGATAAAAATATATAAGTAGGTGTTTCGTATAACGATAGTAATACCAATCTGGCCAGCTCGTGCCAGTCCAATGACATCGTGAGGTATTTATAAAATGATTTTATAATGCCAAACGCCTTCCTCGGTGTTACGTATGGGAAATGTTATTTTAATGAATTGTTGGACAATATTTATATTTTCGATGTAACCATGATTACTATAAACATATTTGAATATAGCACAACGTCCCGTATAATGAATTATAAACATGAATGTGAATGTCGCTTTTCCGCTATATGGGAAATCCCGACACAATCATAGATTTATATAAAAAGCCTTGGACTACTTTTACTTGACCTCTCCCACTTTAACGGCGGCTACTAAAACAGGGATCAAGCTGTATCTTCACTTCTGCTGAACCGATTTTAATAAAATAGCCGCTATAGTTAAGCTGGAATAGTACCTTTAAGACTATAACAGTTTCATCAAAATCCACCCACTCATTTTTGCATGACGCCCAAACAAACAAACAAACATCGACGGATTTAGGTTCAGAAGCCCTTAATTAGTCGATCTAAGTAGTTTGTTTTTAAATATCTTTGATTTTTGAAAATTTGACATTTAACAATTTTATAATAGTATAGATGGGGTTCGATAGGCCTTAGTAATAAAATTGAAAAAACAGTGAACATACAGAATTTACACATCACCGAGTGTATTATGATGAAAGAAAGCTCCGAAAATATCTACAAATAAAACGCTCATGGTTACTTAGTTGATAAAATTTACAGCAATTGCATAAATTATAGTAATTGTGTCAGAAAATGACAGAGAGAAAATCCTATGTGAGATTACCGCAAGTCATGATGACGGTTTGGGGGATGTGTCCGACTCCAACTGACTAAAAACTCAGCAGCGGCTTTTATCAAAAAGTTGCCCTCCAACGTGCTTCAGGATCCACTATATTTATCCTACAGATGCACCTCCAGGCTTCGTTCTTGCAATTACTTCGGGGGGGGGGGGGAGGGCTTTAAACTTGCTCCCACTGCACCTAAGCACCTTACGGCAGCAAGAACTTTGCCTGTCACCCTACATCTCTAGGATGTGGGACACACGCACATGTGGACTTTCAGGGTCGCCGATACAGTTCATACTTATAGAACATTCGAGATGAAGTAATGATGGGTACATCGCCAGCTAATATCATCGCTACAGAACCTATAATACAAATCTATGTTAAAAATATTGATTGAAAACGAATTATTATAATTATAAGCAACTAAAGCTGTTTGGTCTAATTATGGTAATTGAAATAAATAGTTCTTTCAATTTTATAATCAACGTGATTGTAATCGGGCAAACAAATAATATTAATTTTTTTCCCTGATACATAATATATTAAATAACACTATATTAATTTCATGCTTGTTCACTGAAATAATTAAAAATATTGACTCTTCTATAAATACCAGACCAAGATTATCCACCCTAACGCTGTCACAATCTAAGTCAAGGTCTGCTGTTATTCCAGGAGTACCTGCGAGAGAATAGATGACCAGATGACCGAATTGCATCTGGTTTCTACCATATAATAAGGTGGAAGTCAGATGATAGTCAAAAATGTAAGGCTGTCAATGAACTGTTGAAAACAAAAAAATATTTTCCGCTAACTACCCCTAAGTTTATAATACTTTCGGGTTCATTTCTACCAATATCCGGTGTGAAAACAACAAATATTGGCAGAATTGTACCTAATCGGTGAAACGCCATAAGAAAGAAAAAGAAGAAGAAAACTGGTAATAATAATAACTATTAATAATATTAATGATAAACAAAACAATTACGATAGCAACGCAAGCGAAATGTGTGAGAGCTAATTCTTTAACGTGTAACAAATTGTGTGTATCAACAGCTAATGATTAAAATGTGATAAACTACGGATCCGAGACATGGCCACTGGCTATAAGAAAGCTCAAAGTCACTCAGCGAGCAGTAGAAACAGCTATGCTTAGAATTTCCCTACGAGATATGATCCGCAATGTGATAATTCCCAAGAGAACTAGAGTCAGCTCAAAAGAGAGCCACATCGGCGTCTCTAGAATTGCAAATCTGAAGGTAGGTAGACCAATGTTTTACTGAAGGCTGCGGGCATCTGTGGATGCAGGCAGCTCATAGCTACTTAGTGTAAAATCTTATCTTTAAAGAAGGCCTATGTCCAGCAGTGGACATCTGTCGCCACATAACATCAAAAGAACTAATAAAACCCTATATAATGCATTAAACGATCTTCAAAACATAACAGGTACATCACTAAACCATCTTTGACATCTAGTTGGGGCGGGGCACTCAGAGCGCGGAGGAATTGCTTATTACACATGCGGTCTAGCCGGGTTAAGTGGAAAATCCATCGTAACGTTTTCGGTCAGCTCTAGAGCGTTTTGTATAAGAGACAGTTTATGTATCTCACGAAAATAGGGATTAATTTATTTATTTATAGTATGCACAACAAATCACAATCAATGTTTTCATTACAAGTTCTTAAATTATTAATAATAAATTAATAATAAGAGTCTAGACTGTGAACCACAAAGGTGCACACACAAAGAGACATGCATAAGGCAATTGGTTCATTAGAATACTACTTATCTAACATATTATAGGAGTACATACTACAACAGGAGTACAACAGCATCACTGCACCTATCACCTCTTTACTGGACGATTCTTGGACAGAATATGCTTTGGTCGTAGTGAACTTTTATGTTATACGAATGAATGTAGCAAACCTAAATAAGTGGCCAATTCTGTTCAAAAAATGATCGATAGAACTTGAGAACATCTGCAAAAGATTCGAAACAGATCATACATGTTGGTTCCAATAAAAGCATTTTATAGTGGATAATGAGAGCCTCTATCTTATGGGGGTATGGGTTTATAATTACTTATTTGTTGAATAAAAACTGTCACCATATAGGGGAACTAGTAACTTACTTCTTTTTACAGGAAGCATGACAAATCAAATATCCGAATTAACAGCGGATTCCGGCAGAAATGGGACATAAATAATATCTTTTGGCCCACTGGTTATAACTCAATAGTATGACCCTTATAATATAACAAAGCTAAAAATCACGGGTAAATTGAAAGAGCTCTGCTCAGGGTTTCACTGGACGATGAACAACGGGGAAACTTACAAGACAACCAGTGACACAAGAGCCCAAGAATTGTGTGGCATTTTTACATATCCTCAACATAACCAACCTGTACTAGGCTAGTGTGGTAGACTACGGTTTAATCCCCTTCCTGATTAGAGTAAGTCCGTGCCCTTGTTAGGGACGAATATGGATCGAGGATGATCCTCAATAAAGGCGAAATTCTTGAATGATGACATTATCATATAAGTTTGAATCTCAGTGACGAAGGTTTAGCGTATGTACAACGTCCTGACATCAACCTTCAGGGTGGTGACATGCTGAATATCTTTACTTTTCCGATACTATTACTTCTGCCACACTTGAAAGAACCTTATGTACTAATGTGAAGTGGCAATCTCTAACTCATTAATACTCCTAGTGCTCTGTATCCATCCCCAGGGGTCCATGATGACCTGCAAGGGGTTCATGTCAGCTATCAGAAATATATTAGAAGTTGATGAATTTGTAAATTTCAGTATTAGCTGAGGACCCTCCTCAGCTAATACTGAAATTTACTACTGGTTTACTCAAAATAGGATCTCTGGTCTAAACGCAATATGTGGGTAGATTCCCATATAGTTCAATCAGTGGTACAATTAAGGTTGCGGACAATAGGTAGCCGACTCTGATCGTTGTGGCGATCATCAACGAAGTCCTACCTCTAGCCCTGGATTTGTGTAGGCTTATAGGTTCATAATCTATGCTATTTGTTAAATGAAAATAAAATTTATAAAATTGTTAAATGTCAAATTTTGTAAATCAAAGATATTTAAAAAAAAAACTTCTCAAGTCGACAAATTAAGGGTTTCTGAAACTAAATCCGTCGATGCTTGTTTGTTTGTTCGAGGTTTACGCACAAACCAGCGGGTAGATTTTGGTTAAACTATTATAGTTTTAAAGATACTATACCGATTTAAATATTGCAGTATATTTCATCAAAATCGGTCCAGTAAAATTGAAAATATCCCTGTTTTAGTGGCCGCCGTTAAGGTACAAGGGCTCAAGTAAAAGTGACTCCTAGGCTTTTTATATAAATTTCTCATTGTTTCGGGATTTCTCATGTAGCGACATTCAACATTGACGCGGGCGGAGCCGCAGGCAAAAGCTAGTAAACAATATGTCAGTATATGAAGTATTGATGGCCTAATGGCATGACCATGGATGCCAAGTCTTAATCTTCGAGCTCAAATCCAAGCACACACCTCTGACTTTTTTAAATCATATGCGTATTAATGATCTGATATTTAATTTTATCATTGGCTTCTAACAGTAAAGGAAAACAGTGAGAAAATCTACATGCCCGAGAGATTTTCTCGACAGTATGTGAAGTTCGCTAACCTAATTTGGGCCAGCGCGGTATACTATAATCATTGGCGTGTACAGAGATTTTGGTCAGGGTAGGAAGAAATAAAAATGGCCAAGAGCGTGTCGGACTTGCATTAAGTTAGGGTTCGGAAGCAACTTCAATTTGCAAAAATATTTGTATCTAAATAAGAAGTCGATTCGTCATGTCCTCGAAAAGGTAACTCTTGTTTGCCCAAAAAACAGACAACATCTATTAAACGTTGAAACATATTACGGTTCCTTACCGCTTTTGCGTTGTGCCTTTCAAAGTCTAGTTTTACCTGACTATTTAGACTAGTCTCAATGCGAGTTTTTCCAAAGGTTAAATTTTAAGCAAGATTCAATATGTTTTTCGGAGAGATCGTGTTTTTTCGCGGCAGTACTGAAATTGTTTAAGTCCGTATAACCATTAGTACTCCAACGTTGGTATTGTTAATAAATAACAAGCAAGAAAAACAAAACAGCCGACTGGTATGTGCGCAGCCCGTTAACCACGAATAATTTTCATAAAGTTTTGTATTGAAAAGTCTCGTTACAGTACCTTTTTTCTGTGTTAATTTCAGTTATGGCACGCTTCTTCCTTTCTTTATTACATTTATTTTATCTTGTAATTTAATCAAACAAACATTTCCCTTACAATCTTTACACATATAGTTTTCCATATTTAACTATCAAAAACTAGAACAGAAAATATCAAAACAAAACATAATCTGCAGCACGAATGAAAACGCAAGCAAGACTGACCTTTCAACGGATCCTAACATCAGCAGTTCTATTACGCAACCAAAATAGTACGCCCTAATTACTTAAGACACAAGTGAAAAAATGTGACAAATTAATTTCTGTTAGTTATATTCGATCGAAAAAAGCATGTTATAATACTGTCCAGGTAAAAAGATACTATATATTCCAAATTTCGTAATACGCTTGAGTCTACCGTTTTTGACAGAATACAGTCACTGTTTCTACTTAATATATAAACGCGAGTGGGGGCGTGGGGGAATTCACTCGCCCGCGCCCGTTTTCCTCACGTATTTCGCCAGAGTTCTTACGCATGTGTGCGATCATTCTAAGGCAGCATTAATGTATGCCTTCAACGCTAGGGGTCGCCAGACGCGCGGCAGCCGGTGGACAGAGTGGGTGTGCGCTGTAAAATTATGATAACCGATAAAAGCGCGCGAATTAGAATGTTATGAATTTTAAATAAACGCGTGATATGAAGCTTTATTTATAGTAAGAGCTTACGAAATACTAGGGTAGGCAGTGCTTTTATGCCTCTATGAAGAGCACGCCACTGACTATAATAGCCTAATGGGTTTCAAATCATTTGCAGATATCCATGCAGTACCGTACCCCTATACTATAATGTAGGCTGCTAGTTCATTTGCTAGATTCATTCCCGAACAACTCTCACATCTTGATCTTTTTAGTCCTATGAAATAGGCTTAAATATATTAAATAGGTAGGATCACTTCGGGTGGATAAGAATTGAACGACGAATATAGTAGCCTCAATTTGTGAACAATGAACCGGTGTCAAGCACAAGCGACCATCCCTGGGATCAAGTGATTAATGAGATAATAAGATCCTTACCGCCAGGATCTGATTTGGTTTAAATCATAACCTATTTATTGTATTAAATAATATTTAAT
The DNA here is from genome assembly GCA_017165845.1 of Thaumetopoea pityocampa. NCBI lineage: Eukaryota > Metazoa > Arthropoda > Insecta > Lepidoptera > Notodontidae > Thaumetopoea > Thaumetopoea pityocampa. The sequence goes on from WUAW01023190.1 coordinate 27,132, forward strand.
AGCAAATATTTATAATCATCTCCAGTCCATATTCGTTCCCATTACAGGAGCATGGAGCACCCCTCATCAGGGAGAGATTTTTTCCAGTTTTATCAACATCACCATCAGCCTGTGGATAAGTCCAAGGCTGAAGAAAGGCCCTCCTCTAAGGAAAAGGAGGAATTCTTAAAAAAAAGGAGGGATTTTCCATTATCTCACCAGAGCCGCACAGTTCTATTCTTCTAATTTATTTTATCTTTGTTCCGAATCAAGTCACGTCAAATACTTTTTCTTTTTAACGAGTTAAAATGGCTGCCGCGTTGTGAAGCACCGAGGACTCGGATACGTCATATTTATGTTTTACTCTGGGTACGATAGACTAAAACCACTGTCATTCTGGAAGCCCAACCATGTCATCGAGTATCATATTGGGAGTGGTATTATTAGCGTGTGGCGCCGGCATAATAATAGCGTCACTCCATATCTCCCCGTGGATGCTATGTGGCGCCGGCATAATAATAGCGTCACTCCATATCTCCCTGTGGATATTGTGCGAACCAGCTAAGAGATGTACCAGGATAATAGGCAGCAGCACGTTATTTAACCAAAATCTGATGCTATTTCCAAAGCGTCTGTCAAGTGTAGGTATTGTGGTAAATCCCTTCTCCTTATGGGGGAGGCCCAGGTCCAGCAGTGGACATGATGCCATTACATTATGTATCTGTAAAGCGGGTTGAAGTCGTCACTTGGAGCATACAAGTACGAAGTGGTAATACAGGCTATAAGCCGGGGTCGCTTACCCGTATACTTAAGTCTATTTGCCGGACAGGCTAAAAGACTAAGTACTCTTTGACCATAACAGATGACAGCAGCCCGAGTAATATGCCCCTGCCATATTATAATGGGAATTATTATAACACAGCGACTTACGCTACCCCGTTTTACGCGAATTCGAAATTACGCGCTTCGTCTTTTTAGCGCCTGCCATTCGATTGTCGCACTCATTCAAAAAACTGCAGTACCTCTAGTCAGTCTATGCACACAGTGTTTAACTTACGACAGGTTTGGATGTGCTTCATGCAGAATTGCATTATTTTTTTCTTCTAAATTATTGTTTCTTTTTTCATCGTCTCTGATCCCATTTGAACAATTTTTATATATTAGGTATATGCAAAATTGGATCCCGACTTATGCGAATTCAACTTAGACGATTATCGCTTAGTCCCATATAATATCACTTAAGTTCAGGATATAATAATAATAGTATGTTTAGTTGCTATGAATGTTTCTTCACCGTGATTTAACTCTACGACTTTATCGATATTAGAGAGTAGCACCATCTATTGACTCTACGTGGCACTAAGTTATTATGAATCACAAAATTTTGACAAGCGATATTCAGAAGTTTACTCCTATTAAGAGTGCGAGTATCGAGATATCATTGTCGAGTTCTGTATGCACGTTATCTAATCTCATTCTGCAATTCGATCGATATTAAACACTTGCTAGAATATGAAATCCCGAAATATACACATATACAAAGAATTATGAATTTATAAAAATAAGGTTAATAGTTTTAGCGTTATCACAATCATCAGCTAGTGAAAGTCTACCGTTGGACATAAGCCTCCCCTTTAAAAAGTAGGGATTGGTCATAATTCCCATGCTTGATAGGCGTCATGAAGATCGCAGTAGATTTTGACCGAATAATAAGTTAATGTGCGATACACTAGGATGATGCTAGGTGCTAGGTGTTAGGAGCTGGTTTTCACAGCATCCATGGGAATAGACAGGTGACACTAGTACTGTGTCAGACCACAGAGTCAAATAATTGAGCACAAAAATTGTTAATTAATCAAAAATATGATAACGTTTTGTATAAATGCATACAGTCACGCCGTTTTTCCTTTTTTTTTACGCACAGAAAAACTGTGCGGCGTCCGCCTTGGCCCTTGCGCCCGAGCGCGGGAATCACGTGAGCAGTCAGCCGCGTTTCAGGCGGGCTTAGCCGTGATCGCTCACGGGCCCCTGCTTTCAAGAAGGGATCACTCCCTCTTTTCTACCGAGAGCCCTAAGGGAGAGCCTTCTGACTCCGTTCCTCTGTAGGGGCGTGCCGGACGCAGCGCGCTCTCGCCACGGGCCTGTGCTGTTCGGGTGATGGGGTGCCCTCCCCACCACCCGCAGACAGCATCCTAGGGCGGCTGCAGGTCCGCTTAGGCCCTGCGCCTACGCCCTGGACGTTTCCTTCGAACCGAATTCATTGCGACTTCTTCGCGCAGCCACTCGACCGCCTCCTTTACCGTCATCAGGGCCTCTCACGCCTTTTTTCCTGGCTCTTCGGCGGGAAATTAAACCCCGGTCGTCTAACCTGACAGGCGGGGATACTGACCACTATACTACCGAAGAATTTGGGTAGCCAGAGACCACTCCTATCCACTTGCTACGCTCGTTTAATGTTGTAAGGTGATAATCCGTAGCCCACATTTCACTCCCTTGGGAAACGAGACGTGTCGTCGAACCACAACGCCACCATTTTATAAGATTCAAAAGTGTTAAAGCATCAATATCGAACCTGCGACCACTACGCCACCAAAGTGCTAATACCACAAGCGTACGTTCAATATAAAGTTCAGTTCACAGTAATCAATAATACAATAAACAGGTGCTCTATCCAATTACACGACGTCACGAACAATCCTCGACGGGTAGCTGCCGTATGTGGGTTACACGCTCATTGTATTAGACGGCCCTAAAATGGCCTATCGAACTATTGTGACTGTTGTGACCTTCATATGAATACTTAATTTGCCAAATCGATTAACTCCATTTTCTGAAATTTATTTAAATTTAATACATATATACATACATACACTCACGCCGATATCCCATAAGGGTAGGCAGAGACCATAGCACATACTATATACATACAGTCACGCCTCTTTCCTATTGGGGTTAGCAGAGATCACTTCTTTCTACCTGCTACGATCGTTTAATGTAGCAAAGTGGATATCCGCAGCCCACATTTCGCCCCCGTAATTAATTTTAATGACATATTTAATTTTAATGTCATATAATAATAGTAATAATATGCTAAACACTTTCACTGACAATCTAGTCCCAAACTAGAATTTCCCGTATTTTGGGTACT
>WUAW01023190.1:49329-60434 GCA_017165845.1 Thaumetopoea pityocampa
ACAAGTGATAAGCAGCAGTAAGCTACATAATACATATGTATTAACAAAATGATGCAAGTGATAAGCAGCAGTAAGCTACATAATACAGATGTATTAACAAAATGATACAAGTGATAAGCAGCAGTAAGCTACATAATACATATGTATTAACAAAATGATACAAGTGATAAGCAGCAGTAAGCTACATAATACATATGTATTAAAAAAATCTGCCTCATGGTTTTGGGTTTAAATAAACATCGGCAGAAAATCGAAATTACGTAATTGGGCTATGGATTTTTTTTTCTCAATGAAGTAATTCGCACGAGAAACTGTCATCTATGTGGCTCAAACAATTGCAAAGCTGAAGGTACCAGTGGGCGGGGCACATAGCTCGCAGAACCGATAGAAGTTGAGGTTCTGAACCATTGCGAAGGTGATCCCGAACGGGAAAGCGTGGTTTGTATCAAGCCGCGACTATTTAGATAGACCGGTGATCTAATTGAGGTCGCAGCCAATCGGTGGATGTAGGTAGCATATAGTCACTCGATGTCGCGATCATTAGAGGAGACCTATGCCCAGCAGAGGACTTCTGATATCATCATGGTGATGATGATTGTGATGTATATTTTTAACTTAAATAACATTACAAATATAGGTGAAAACCTTTCAGTTTTAATAAAAGAATTCACATAGACGTCTAATGTAAAAAAAAAAAAATTCTAAATAAGCTCCTTATATTGAGATATTCGCTCGGAGAGAAATACATCACTTTATATCTTAGACAAATATGATTTATTTTGAATATAAATAATTACTTGCAAATCAATTAATGAATTTAAATTAATACAGTAACATTATTTTGTTTACTTTATAAACTACATCAAAAATTTTGTAATATTAGTTTTATCATCATCATCATCCACCTTTGAAAGTCCACTGCTGGCCATGAGCCTCTATCTGACAAAGGAGGGATTTGACAAAATTTCCACGCTTGGCAGACGTCTTGAAAATCGCAGTAGATTTTGATTGAAATTACAGGATAATGCTGCTACCCATTATGCTGGTACATGGTAGCTGGTTTACACAGCACCCGCGGGAAGATATGGAGTGACGCTGTTATTATGTCGGCGTCACTCGGCAATATTAATACATTTCGAATATTAGTATAACTGTTAATTCTATCGCAAAATACATAAATAACAATACGAAAAGTGATCATAATAATAACTATATATCAATAGCTGTTGTTACAAATCACGTTGTAATTTCATAAAAAAAAAATATCTTATTTCTCATCCCACCATATGTTCTAGTTGCGTCCCAGTTTTCATTCAAATTGGTTGGCCTTAATAAAATACGGTCACTACGATATTAGTCACAGTTTTAGTCCAATATACCAATACGATTATATATTACGACATTGTTCACGATTATTGACGATTGATACACAAGAACGCTAAATTTGCCTATCAAACCTCATAATAAACTAATAAACACTAAAACAAAACTTCAAGCGACGCTTCACTCGGGTTCTCGTTAAAACTTTTTTTTTCAAATTGGTTGGACGTTAATAACTAACCAGACAGCTCTGACGTTGTCATAAAATGGAATACGTCAATTTTGTTTTTAAATCCGTGGTACGAAAATGGAATAGTCAAAAGAAGGAATTTGGCGGCAGGTCGAATGAAATATCATTTAAATTATTTATAGTGTTTTATATTTATTTTTGTGGTGTTTGATATGTAAAAATGGTGCTGTTTTGTGTATTAATTGACAATAATTGTGAATAATATTAAAACATTAGAATAAAACTGTTACTAACATTGCAGTGACCGTATTTTTCAAAGAACTTTTGCATAATCAATGTAGAGTAATATTCGGATTATTGAAAAAAACTCCCAAGAAGCAATAAAATGTGATATATCAGCATTTTATTTTTAAATTGATGAAAGCATATATCAAATGATTACTTGGTTAAAAAGGTCTTAGATACCAGGTCATGAAATATAATAAAAAAAGTCTAGAGTTACGAACATTTCAAAATTTGAATTTCGATTGTTGGTATCGTCCACTGAGTGTTTTATAAGAGAGCCACCTCACGAATAACGGCAGTTCAATGGAAAGCGAGCTCAAGGAAGGAATATAAAGAAGAAAAGAGGTAAAGAATAAAACGGAAATAGTGTAATTATGAAATAGAGCACAGAGCTAGATTGTTGATAGTAAAACTAAGCCAAGTGAAGCCACGCGAACCGTGCGTAACGAACTATATTGTATTATACACATCGGGAATATAAATATGTCGCTGTGTTAGTTTTGCGCTGCTTTTGATTACAGTTGTTTACTTCCAATCTCGTATCCTCGCAACGTAACACAAACATATTATACAATAAACTGAACACTTAATCATCCAAACATCTAAACATGTTATAAACGTAAATCATTTATAACATTAGCAAGAAATAGGATACGTGAGAAGAATGAGAAAAAGTATATATTTATTACTGACCAGTTATAATAAAACTCATTAAGACTACTTGTATATAATTGGATTTGTAGTAGTTAATAAATAAACAAACAAAAACTTTTTATATATATATTTTTTTAATTTTTATGAGTAGGTTCTTAATATTATACGTATTATAGGTAACTTAAAATATATGTTACTTCTAACGCTACTTATAAGCGACCGATGCGAGAGCGCGAGGCACGTCGTAGCCAGCGCAAACTATTATAGTTTATTCCGGTTGCATTCACTGTATGTACAATACTGCTACAAACGCAATAATGACTACAAGCTCATTTATCTATGTCTACCGAGTATTCAGTAAAAACGACGATGAGGCATTTTTGTGAACATTTCAAATTTATTATATCTGCTTTTTGATCAGGGAGTACTCTGGCATATCCTATATCCTATAGTCCCTTTCCTAAATTCCATATTCCTTGCTCTGTACACTTTCCTACTTCATCCTCTTTCCTTTCCTCTCCATTAAGCCGTAGGAACGCAATAAAGAACTTTGGCACTTTGAAGCTTATAAAATGGCGGCGTCGTGGTTCGCCACCTGATACGTTTCATTGCCCACGAGTGTGAAATGTGGGCTGCGGATAGCCACTTTGCTACATTGAGCGATCGTAGCAGGTGGAAAGAAGTGGTCTCTGCCTACCCCATTGGGAAAGAGGCGTGATTGTATGTATGTATGTAGTATATACTATGGCCTCTACCTACCCTTATGGGATATCGGCGTGAATATATATAAGTATGTATGCTTTTATTTTGAACTTAATATCTGTACTTCCTAAATATTTATATATAGATGGGTATTAACAATCATCATCATTAGCTCTTGGAAGTGCACTCTTGGACATGTTCCTCTTCATAAAAGGGAGGGGTTTACCATAATCGCCACGCTCAGCGTCTTACAGATCGCAGTAGATTTTGATTGCTGCCTGTTATCCTGGTACATCCTTTAGCTGATTATCACAGTCATCACCCACGAGAAGAGATAGGTGACCCTATTTTTTAATATTAATAATAAAAAAACTTCTATTCTATGTTTTAAAATCGTTTATCTGCGTTAGTCGAAACGACTTGCCAAAATATCCGTCTGAGCGTGGCGTGGGTATGACACAGTTTGTTTCGCGGCCAAGAACGATTCTAATGTCGGTCAAGTTTGATGCGATGTTTAATAGTTTCATCGCATTATTAATAATATTGTGTTACAGTTTCAGTTTATTATTATTAGTTTTATATTTGCCAATAGTACTTGAGCCAACGAGCTCGTTGGGTGTCTTTTGCCGTTGGCATGTGATAACTTCTCGCGGGAAAAGTGGTACCATCTGTTGTTGAGTAGCTTATATCATCATCATCAACAGTCCATGGAATTCCACTGGTGGACATGGGCCTACTCCTAATAAGAAGCGATCTGTCATAATCTCTACGTTTGACAGGCGTCCTGGAGATCACAGTAGATTTAAACTGAGGAGAGGATATTTCTACTGCCTATTATCCTGACACGTTAATTAGTTGATTCTTGATGATCCGCGGGAAGGAATGGAGTGACGCTATTATTATGCCGGCGCCACGGTATAATATACAACCACTATTGACTGCACGGATGGTGCAGTGGTTTAAGCGTCCACTACGCTGTCGAGTGTTGTGGGTTCGATCCCCACTCGGGACGCCAACTTTGTGTAAGCCACAAATTATTGTTCTGAGTCTGGGTGTTCTGTGTTCCCGTTATTTGAATGTTTGTAAAATCCGCGCGATACAGGAATTAATCCTAATGCGGAAGTTGTCTTTAAAAAAAAAGAACTATAATGGTTAATATACAACCACTCATCATGGAACTGCATAACATGTATAACATTATAGCGAGCAGCAAGAATATTTCAGTCTATAGTACTTCAATATTCAATGAGATAGCATAATATTTGTGAAAATTGATAGTAAAATTTCATTTCTTCTGCTTTTTAATTAAAAAAAATTCATATAGTTTTCACTTTGATCTGTAAGGGAATCAAATTAACAAACGCATTTATAATGGCGGGTTGGAAAGATTTGTAGTTGTTGTAGAAATCGTATATATTTAATCCACGATAGATGTTTTGTCAACTAATTTAATAACTTTATGCATCCCGAGTTTACAGCATATGATATTCTTTTGAGGTTTCTGTCATTAGGTTTACTCGTAAACTGCTTTTCTATGGTTGCCTGCACTGCATATCGATGTTTGAGACGTAATAAGGCATAAGCGACATTTTGGTCGTAAATGAATTATGTATGCCATCCTACTTAAAATTGTCCGCTTTTTCCATTGCGCTTCTCCCATTTTCATGATATGACAGTAAATAAAAATGTTATGGGGCACATAGCTCGCAGAATCGATGGACGCTGGAGTGTTAAAGTGCTGGAGTGGCGACCCCGAACCGGAAAGCGTAATGCGAGTAGACCCCCGACTAGGTGGACCGATGACCTGGTGAAGGTCGCGGGCAATCGGTGGATGCAGGTGGCTCATAGCCGCTCGATGTGGCGATCATTGGAGGAGGCCTATGTCCAGCGGTGGACGTCTGTGGGCTAATATGATGATGAAAAAAGTTATGTCCATTTTATTGCACTTTCAAACTTTAAACAGCCCTCCTGAACAATTTGGTTTTTGTCGCTTATACCCTTTTACCTTTCAACCATCGATCTGTATTAATGAAGAAATCAATGTTAATTACAATTAAAGGGAATTACAATTAAGGGCCCATTGAACTATGGAGTTTAATTTCATCATTCAGTTTCAAATGTATATTCAATAACAAAAAACATAATATCTCTCATTTGCTCGATTTACAAGAAAAAACTTGATGAATGTATCGTGTTACGTTATATTTATATAAGCAAATTGTTATTTTTTGATTTTCACGCATATTTCATTTAAAAAATTGTTGTTACCTTTAAGAAAAACAATATATTCTACGAATTGTCAGTATTGATTGCCAGAAAACAATATATTGCATGAATAAGTTAACAAATGTTTGTTTATATACTCTGCTATCATGCAAAAGCGAAAACGTTAGTGAGGAAATTATTTACTTACATTATTAAATAATCTAAGATCATTGGTCAGTTTCTGTCTCGATGCTGTTTATCACATCATGTTCATAGATTTGGAAATTGTAAATCAATTATAGATTGTTGTCGATCGATTAATTTTAAAATTATTTTTTTACATGCATAGATACAGTCACGCTTTTTCCCTGGTTCTCCGGCGGGGAATCGAACCCCGGTCTCCCGCGTGATCGACGGGGATACTGACCACTATACTGTCGAAGAATTGGGGTAATAAGGGACCACTTTTTTTCACTAGCAACGATCGTTTAATGTAGCAAAGTGGCTACCCGTGACCCACTTTTCTCCCCCATGGGAAACGAGTTGTGTCGGGTAGTGAAATGCGACGCCACATTTTATAAATTTCAGAAGTGTTAAAATTGCTCATTGCGTTCCCATCGAAAGAGAATAAGGTACAAAAGGTCTCTTGAGCAAGGAATATGGAATTTGGGAAAAGGACTATAGGATATAGGATACTGCTTTCTCTGAGAGAGATTAGTAGCTCGGGAGGCCGGGAACGCTTACCCGTATACTTAAGTCAATTTCTCGCTCAAGCTAAAAGACTAAGTAATTATTCACACGCTTCTATTTCTATAATCTAAACAAAAAAAAAATACTATATTGATCACATATACATTATAGAATATATGCGTTCTGGTAGATATAATGGAGTATTTCTCATTTTTAATACAATTGGGTTTAATCAAGTTCCACTTTCTGTGGGGTGGCTTTTCGAAAAAAGCGTATATGAATATAGAAGTGTTCCGTCTCTATAAAATCAACTCTACGGTTTTGCTGCCCAATTTTAAAGCCCCTCACTCTCCGCTCATCATCACTTCGTTTTCTCAGCTTTGCCTCAACATCTCCCATAACAACAAATACTGTATCATTCCTGTAATCTAAACAAAAATGTCACACTTTTGAAATCTTTTCCTCATCGTATTACGCCATCTAACACCTTTTTTACGCATGACTTTTATAAATGAGGGTAATTTGTCAAATGTGGTTAACAAACATTCATTACCCTCAATAGGTGCCACAGATGTCGCCTCTCATCGGTATTGCTGACCGCCATATAAATTTTCATTAGCGAAGCTCGCTGGGAATTCCTTCATTCGTAATAAACTCGGGCAGTGGGCATATTTTTCCACACTTAGGCACGTGTCCTCATGGGAACGAGAATCGAGGTAACTCGGACTCGAATAGTTAACGTCCCTTAATGTATTTATAAGTGGTATGTGTTGGATGTTTATTTAATATCATGGTTTACGTAATGTTATAAGTAATATCATGGTTTACATAATATCATAATTTACGTAATACCATGGTTTATGTAATATTATAAGTAATATTATGGTTTATATAATAGCATGGTTTACGTAATATTACAATTAATATCATGGTTTACATAATATCATAGTTAACGTAATATCATGGTTTACGTAATATCATGATTTAAGTAATATCATGGTTTATGTAATATCATAGTTTGTGTAATACCATGTTTTACGTAATATTATAAATAATATCATATAATATCACGGTTTACGTAATATTATAAGTAATATCATGATTTACATAATATCATAATTTACGTAATATAATGGTTTACGTAATATCATGATTTATGTAATATCATGGTTTATGTAATATCACGATTTAAGTAATATCATGGTTTACGTAATATCGTAGTTGTCTTGAGAGATGTGCATCGACTTCCTATCCATGGGACATATATTTTTTGTGCCGTTGCTCTGTAGCACCGGCATAGTAATAGCATAACTCCATCTGATAATCCGTGGATACAGTGAGAACTAAGGGATAGACCAGGATAATGGGCAGCAGCTTTATCCTGTTATTCAATCAAAATCTACTGCGATCTCCTAAACGTATGCCAAGCGTAGAGATTACGGTAAACTCCTCATTTTTAAGGAGGAAGCCCTTGTTCGGCAGTGGACTTCGGCCGGCTAATGATGATGACTGTTTTGGAAACGCAGTAAAAAAGTCTTTTCTTCTTCTTCTTCACCAGCCCGTAAAAGTCCACTGCCTTTGGCCTCCTCCTTAAAAAGGAGGATTTGCCATAATTTCCACGCTTGGCAAGCGTCTTGGAGATCGCAGTAGATTGTGATAGAATTACAGGATAACACTGCTGACCGTTATCCTGGTACAACCCTCAGCTGGTTCTCATAGCACCCACGGGAAGGAATGGAGTGACGCCATTATTACTCCGGCACCAGGCGGCAAAAAAAAGTTTATGATAGGCCAGGCCTACTGTAATCAGTGATCTATATTCTCAAGCGTCTCCAAGGTCTTTACTCACAGGATATGTTTATTGAACGGCAGCTTACACTCACAACTGATTATCCTGGTTTTAGTTAGCAACCTCAGCTAATTCTTGCAGCATCCACGGTGGACCATATTTTTATATTGATGCATATTCGCTGATTTACTTGGACTGGATTAATAAAGAAATTAAGATATCTTAAAAGCTTATTGCAAAGTATGTAAAATTATTAGGTTTTGTCACTTTCAACTTTTTATTTGAGTTAGGAACTAAATATTCCGTGTTACAAACTTTCAGAACTTTTAAGGAAATTATATTGTCATAAATTTGTGTCAGTTAGCGACTACGCTTGACTATACAATTTTTATTATAGACGACTCTTTGGCACTATGGTAACGACTCTGTTTTCTGTGTCAGTGTATTCCGGGTTCGAATGCCGGTTGGGAAAAACTTTATGTAATGAACACAAATGTTTTTATCCGAGTCATAGGCGTATTTATCTCTATATATGTATTAATGTTTATCTATATAAGTAGGTATATCGTTGTCTAGTACCCAAAATACATGGAATTCTAGTTTGGCACTAGACCTATGTATCATATATGAGTGTCCAGAATAATCATTAAAAAAATATCCACTATATTCTACTGAGAATTGACTTCGTATTGTTTCTAAAATTACGGGTGTTATTCTAATTCTGTTGGTTAATTTATAAACCTTGTTACATATGTATTATTCTAATATAACAGTAAAGAGTCGACCCCATTTACGGTTCAGAGAACATGCGAAGGAGTTCTTTTGACGACTGCTACAGACAGCTATTGTATACTGTGCACGATTTTGTCATATTCATATTGTCAAAATCTCAACGGATGGAGTGCACTCTCCGTTCATTACAGTAACTCTGTAAACAACTTCGTGTTCGGATGAAAAAACACTATCAAATTTTCTGATTTATAAATCCGGACTCCGCTTCACGAATTTGGAATTTTTCTACAATAAATAAACAGGTCTGCATAGTTTTGATTTTGAAAAGCTGGGAGTCATTTTGAGCGTAGAATCCGAATGCAAAGAACTCTTAAATTGATCATAACTCTCGAAAGAAAAATCATATGTGACCATTGACTGCACGGATGGCTCAGTGGTTTAAGTGTCCACTGCGCTATCGAGTGTTGTGGGTTCGATCCCCACACGGGACAACAACTTTGTGTAAACCACAAATTGTTTTTCTGAGTCTGGGTGTTCTGCTTTCGTTATTTGAATGTTTGTAAAGTCCCTGCGACACAGGAATTAATCATAATGCGGGAGTTGTCTTTAAAAAAAATGAATTTCAAAGGAGAAGTGTAGTACTAGATCAGAGGTTTCCAGACTTTTTTTCTCATAGACCATTTTCAAAATTTAGCTGGTTCCGATGGACCTCTTGCAGCTGCATTTCTACGATATTCCCAAAACTCGACAAAAAATGTGAAGATTAGATATAACTATGGAAATTTGCGTACGCCAACGCAACAACGGTTGTTATTATAATATTATTATTTTTTTATTTTATTAATCGAAGTTGTTTGAATTTATCTATAAACAATAACAATAGTGTCAATTCTGATGTAACATCACAAACTAAATTTAAAGTTTCCCTATCTTTTTCTAATGCCAAACACCAAAGCGAGATAGCAAATATTTTCAGCGAGTACCTATCTATCAAACGGTGCAAAAAATATTGCGTTTTTGAGTAACTTTAGTCGGTGTATTCCGGGGTCACGTCTAAATGTGACGTCTCTAAACAAAACTGACGGCACCAAAATTGTAGCTATCTCGTTTTGGCGTTTGACATTTAAAAAAGATGTGGATAGACTAAATTTAGTTAAGTTCTGTTACAGTAGAATTACCACCAATATGTCATCTGCCGATATAAATCTGACGTCTGTAATCGGTACCTTTCGGTTTCTGAAGTTTTGTGTCAACCTGAGTGAAGTGTCACATGAAGTATTATAGTAATGTTTTATATTAGTTTATTGTGATGTTTGATATGTATATTTATGTTGTTATTTGTGTCAATCGTTAATAATCGTGAACAATGTTGTAACATTAAAATAAAATCTCGACTAAAACTCCGAAGTGACCATATTTTTTAAGACAATACATCGGAACTTTCGCCTAGTCATCGTGTAATTTGTCAGATTGACGATAAAACTCCCAACAAGCAATTAAATGAGATACCTCAGCATTTTTTTAGTTAAAAAAAATATATAACTATGTCAGACAAGGCTGTATAGAATTGGATACCTTTGCCTTCCATTTGAAAGAGAAAACAGAAAAAATCCATCCTTTTATATCTATGGCTAGAGTTTTGGTGGCAATCTGAGTGAAGCGTCACTTGAAGTTTTATTTTAAGGTTTTATATTAATTTATCGTGATGTATAAATATCGTGTATAAATATATTTATATATCGTGTAATATATAAATTTGGTGTTGTTTTGTGTATTAATCGTCAATAATGGTGAACAATACTGAAATATTGGAATAAAACTGTGACCAAAGTGACCGCATTTTCAAGACAATAAGTCTGCGGAAATCGTGCTCAGTCAATGTGGTATTCGTCGGGTTAACGTCAAAACTCCAAAGAAGCAATAAAATGAGATACACCAGCATTTTATTAACTTATGAAGATAATATAACTACGACAGACCAGGCTGTATGGGCTTAGATCCCTTTGCTTCCCTTTAAAAGCGTAAATTTGAAAAAAAAAATATCTATGGCTATTCTCTGTTCATACTTTTTCTTGTATGACATGAGCATAGATAGACATGAGAAATGTAATAAGTAAACCAATCCCATATAATCAACAATAAATCTATTTTATATTGTATTATATTAACGTAAAGTACTCGTATTTAAATAAGGTAACTAAATAAAATTACAATAATTTAAAGAATACCAAGACTTATTAAAACAAAAGTCGCTAAAGAAAAATCGAAACTAAATTCCAAGAAATATTTTAAACTAAGTGTTTTTATTAATGTCTAACATTAGGGGTGTAGACCAACATCAAAAAGGTTTGATATCAAACAGTTCGCAACATTAATATTTTGGTACTTGTCAATTAGATGATGTCCATTAAATTACAGTGTATTGTAAAAAAAACAGGAGGCTTTTAGTTTGTGTTTTTATACAAATAATGAATGAATGAATGAATGAATACTTTATTTGCTAATATATAGGTTATACATAGGTTCTTACATTAACTT
>WUAW01023190.1:68065-83393 GCA_017165845.1 Thaumetopoea pityocampa
GTTTTCTTTCTCTGTTAGGTACATTGGTGTCTACAATGTAGACCGTACATGAATTACAATTAATAACTCAGTGGTACGGGACCGGGATTCGGACCCACGACCCTTCGATCGTAAGCCGTTTCTAAAACCACTACACCGCCAATGCAAACATGTCGTTGCTGTATGCGTCGACGTAATAATATCATCACTGTATCTCTTCCCGTGGGTCCTGTGACAACCAGCGACGGATGTACCAAAGTAATTGGCAGGAGCGTTACCCTGTTATTCAGTCAGTCTATTGCGATCTTCAAAACGCCTGCCAAGTGTGTGGATTATGGCAAACCCCTCCTTTTTAGGAGGAGGTTCATATCCTGCAGTGGACTTTCATGAGCTGGTAATGATGATAATGATGATGAAACATTAGTACACTGGTAGTACTTAGCATGATTCCTCATTAAAAAAGGTCATGGTTCGATCCCGGTCATTTGACCAACAAATAATTTTCAGTACAAATTAATAGTATAATAATCATCGCTGTCTGTGATAAGACCGCCCAATGTACACTTTTGTATTGCTATGTTGTATCAAGAATTAGTTATTAATTGGTGTACAATAAAGAGTACTATATCTATGTAATTGTTCTCTTATAGCGTAGGTACTGTATGAAAGCTATTAACGGGAAATATTACAGGTGCAATTGATTATTCAGCCCTCATATCGGAAACCGATGTCACCTGGGAAATGTGCTGTACGCCACAACGGCCTGTCTCCTGTAATAACGACAGCCGACAACTAGTCGTGTGATCTCCTATTTTCTGGGTTAATTTTATGCAGACAACGCGAGGCTTCTTTGCATTTTCTATTACGCCCGTTAAAATTTTTAGAGTGATATTAAATTTATTTATCGCGGTCGTTTTGGATAAAAAGAATAAAATATAATAAAGTAAAATGCTTCTTATAATGTACTCTTTGTCGAATTAATAGATGTGAAAATGCGTTTGTCTGGTTTCTACCTCTTTACATAAAATAAAATTACGTTAAGTTAAATAAAATTAAATATAAAATTAAATACAGCTAAAAGAGGACTGACTGCTTTTAAATTTGACAAAAAGGTAATGATAGTTTGATAAAAAGGTAATGTTACATAGTAAGTAACATAGATTATGAACTCTCAACATCATAATCGATATACCGTATTTACAGGTAAAGCCATTGCTTTATTAGTTAGCTTAGTTACTACATATTAGAATTTTTATTCTTGTAATTTTTTTAAAACGTAATGTCAATAAACCTTGCTACAGTAGTGATAAACAACATATCAACATTTATAAAAGCAGTATATTCTTATGTGCTTAAACAGTTTTTAAAATGGGTTTTTAAACAGTTTTTATTTAGTTTGCCTTGTATGTGTTTTATGTGGGTCAAATCTAATAATTGACATTTTACCCCCGTCCTGTTGACCGATTGATCTGAAATTTGGTACATACCTTTAGTTCTGACGACAATATAATTATGTGATTTGAGTATCATTGTAAATATAAGATGGCCACCACCACAAAATGGCGTTTTACTAATTTTTTACAAACCTCTCAATAAGGTTATGAAATGAAAGGACTTGAGTAGTAGAATACAGTTCACCATGAAGAAATTCCAAATCCAATATGGTGTCCGAAACAAAATGGCGGATTACAGAGTTTAGACAATATTTATTGTCTAAACTCTGATTTTTGAATAGATACCTAGATTTTAACTTTAATGTATTTACATTAAAATTAAAATCTAGGTATCTATTCAAAACAAAAAACTTTGTGAGGTTAGAATCGTGATTCAAGCATGAATCCCCCACCCAAGTCAAGATTTCGTATTGTATGGAGTCTGATCAATACCCTATATTGACGAGGAGAGTGGTATGATGACTGGTACCTAGTACTGACCAAACTATTTTATAGCTTTTATTTCATTATCTGCATCATTTATTTATATTTTTTTAGAATAAAAGCGTTTAACTTAAATTTTTATTTACATATTTTACATTTCATTTTTTCCTTCTACATTACAAAGGACAAATCCAGCCATACTTGGAATACTGTTCTCATCTTTGGGCTGGAGCTCCCCAACACCATCTTCAACCTTTGACCGTATTCAGCGGAGAGCGGCTCGAATTGTCGACGACTAAGCGAGCTCCAGTCGAATAGATCCGTTGGCCTTGCGGAGAGACATAACATCTCTCTGCATCTTCTGTCGTATCTGTTATAGAGAGTGTTCCAAAGAATTTGTTGGACTAATTCCAGCCGCAGAATTCCAACACTGCACATCTCGTCAAAATTTAATACTTCACTGTTATTATTTGGATAGTTGGCGATCCACCACTGTGCGTTTTTCGCGCAAGTTTTTTCCATGTATCACTATCCTGTGAAATGAGCTCCCAGCAGCGGTTTTTCAAGCGGATACGACTTGGGGACCTTCAAGAAACGAATTTACACTTTTCTTAAAGTCTGGCAACGCACCTGCAATCCATATGGTGTTGCGGGTGTCTATAAGCAGGAGTGATCATTACCATCAGGTGACCCGCTTGCTCGTTTGTTCCCTTTGATTATAAAAAAATAACTATTTTTTATTATATAACCCTATGTATTATATTCCTTTGCATTAAACTGTTTTGTCTCATAGACCACTTAACGTGTTTTTAAATTTCGGGTAGACCCCTGCTTACTTAGTGTCGAATGTTTGCAAATTTATCAACTTCAAATACATTTTTCCCCGCCGGAGAGCCAGGGAAAAGGGCGTGAGTGTATGTATGTGTATGTGTGTATGTGTAAATACATTTTTGACAGCCGGTATAGTACTACTCACTTAAAAAAAAATAATTTCAAACTGTAGTGAAGTCATCGTCGAACCCTGGAGGGGTCAATATAGACCAGCTTGGATATCAATAATTTACTATAAGCCCAAGTTTTTGTATGTAGTTATTACCGAAATCCCAAATTATATTGTGCATAAAGGATAATCAAAATGCTTTCAATACGATTCCTTAGGTTGGGATGAATAATCTTTATTCAATTTAATCAACTTACATAATATTATATACGTTATATATGCTGTGTGTTGCTGGTATAATAATACTGTCACTCCAGTCTTTTCCCGTGGGTGCTGTTGAGAATCGGTGATGATGAAAATTGGCAGCAATATTATCCTGAGTTTAAATAACTCTATTGCGATGACCGAAATGTTTCTCAAGTGTGAAGGTTACGGCAAATCCTTATTGAGAACGCTCATATTCACCAGTAAACTGATAATGATGTTGAATTACATAATATTATTTAGAAAAGTTATTTCGTAATCTAAATATGATGAATACGTAATAGAAATAAATAATCTTAATGATCCGAAGTTTGTTTGGAAAACAAATGAAGTTACTAAACGTTTTGAGTGAAATGTATTTGCTTGAATACTTATTTCGAGTTTTTATTTACTTTTTGCGCAAACTCAGAATTTTAAAGATAACACAACTGAAACAGCTGGCAAATAAATTTATCATAAGCCGATCCAAGTCACTCGTGCTCGAACACGCGTAGCTTAAGAAGTCAACGGTGCGTATAGAACAACATAACTACAACAAACAAAATTTACCGAATAAATTGCGGCTGGATTGTGTGACAGCTACTAAAATCAATTTTATATCACAGTGTTAATGTTCATAATTTCATATAGTACTGACATCCTTCATTGAAATAACAATGGCTGACATGGTCAAAGCGGCAACGAATAAATGTGGAGGCGGAAAGTACATCATCATCAACAACCTATCTAATATCCCACTGTAAAGCACGGGTCACTTATCAGAATGAGAAGGGTTAGGCTGTTATTACGAAGATCTAATGCGAGTTAGCAAACCTTACACGTCGTCGAGAAAATCTCTCAGACATGCAGATTCCTCAAAATATTTTCCTTCACCGTTTGAAGTGAGAGATAATTAATTATTAAATTATCAATACACACATGCTTTCGAAATTCAGAGGTGTATGCCTTCGATTCGATCTCGAAATCTAAGGCTTGGTATGCATAGTCACATCACTGGACTATCACTACTTCTAAGGAAACTACATTTATTGCTATTAATCGAACGAGCAGTTACGTTATTGAAACCTCTTTATTATTTCGTACTGTAGACGATATCATAGTTTCTGCTGTAACTTTTTGTTATCAAATTTGTATGAAAAATTAACAACGACCTTCTTTGTTAGTTTATGGGACTTGACTAATTTGGTCCAATTTTGCTAATATCGTTTGTGAATGAATATAATAACTAAAATAAGTAATCAAATATGTGTCAACGCTAGAGTTAACGACATCAAATCATAGCGGAGCTAGTGGTGCTGCACTGAATACATAATAACGTAACAGCCGAGTAAATGATACACGCGCCGTCAGGCCCCTCTACTGAATACGTTGCCACTTTGCCAGCCAGTTTGATTTCACGTTGAAAAGTGCGCTCGATTCAGACTACGAGTCACGAGTCGTGGCGATTTTAATTTTATACTAGTTTGTGCTAAATGGAAAATTCCGAAATAATTATAGTTTTACAAAAAAGTACAAATACCTTTTTTGTTAAACTAAAATTTTATGCGGTAAGCAAATGCATGTGTTTATGCAAATATATAATATATTGCGGCCCTAATATTAAATCTGTTTTATATTGTGATCTATTTATTTATATTTATATAGCACAAAATCTAAAATTTCATGCCGTAAGGAAATACATCTGTAATGCAAATATATAGGTTATCAAAGTATTAGAGTCATTTAATTTAACTCTATTGTACTTTGCAATATATTTACATCTTTATAAAGTACAATAAGTAAGAACCCATATTCATTATTGTCATCCGCGATGAAGAAGTTCTATTTCTAATAAAGAGATGCCGGGACGAGTGTGCAAGGCATCCCTACCCCCGCACGTAAGGGTGGGTTTACATGTTACATTATAATCACATTGATGAAAAAATGATTGTATCTTCATTTTGTATATTTAACACATTCACTGTCGGGTGAAAAAGAGGTGCCTTTGCGAACAAAACCGGATGAATTTGACGAAACAATTTACTACGGCTTGGGGAATAGCTCATAAAAACTAAACTAAAAATGATATTTACATACCTAATTCAAAAAGCAATTTCCTCTTCACTGAGCCGTGGTAACGTAATGAGAAACTTTAGCACTTTTGAACCTTATAAAATGACGGCGTCATGGTCCGCTACCAGACACGTCTCGTTGCCCGCGGGAATGAAATGTGGACTGCGGATAGCCACTCTGCTACAGTGAACGATCGTAGCAGGTGGAAAGAAGTGGTCTCTGCCTACCCCAATGGGATAGAGGCGTGACTGTATGTATGTATGTATATACTATGGTCTCTGCCTAACCTTATGGGATATCGGCGTGAGTGTATGTATGTATGTACAAATATGCTAAGTGGCGCCGCCATAATGATAGCATCACTACATTTCTTCCCGAGGTTGCTGTGAGAATCAGCTGAGAGATGTACCAGCTTAAGGGCTAGGAGCACCATCCTTGGTATTCGATCAAAATCTACTGCGATCTCCGAAACGTATGCCAAGCGTAGAGATCATGGCAAATCGCCCCTTTTAAAGAGAAGACCCACGTCCACAACTGGACTTGAACGGGCTAATGATGATGATACAACATTCATAATGATAATAATTTATAGAGTAAAAATGAATCATTTTATTGGCGAATGGAAAATCTTTTCATAAAATGAACCCGTAATTTACGAACATATTTACATTGAGGAACGAAAAATTGTATCTTAATTGCATTCATTCCATCTATTATATCATCTGCAATTTATACAATATAAAAATAAAGTAGGTCACCAGACCTACTTTGCTTTATAGTACTACGCATCCTCAACAGATGGCGCAACTCTTGAATGACGATATTATTATAGAAGTCTGAATCACGGTGAAGAAGTTTGATAGCGATTTTACATATATATACAAAGTCCCGACGTCAAACGTCGGGGCGGTCGCAGGCCCCACCAGATACAATACCCGTTTGGTCAGACCTTCCCATTTCGATACTGCCACTTCTGTCATACTTCGATCTGTAGCTGGTGATCATCAGCGACTTAATCAACATCACGTTGATCATTCATCCGCTAAAGTATATTCTAATCTATCCTCTAATTTATATTTCGCTCCTTCATATTTTTTCTTTAAGAATTACATTTTTTCTTGTTGCCGCAAAAGTGAAGCTCATTCAATAAACGCTGAAACTTTTTAAAATAGAAAAGTTTTATAGTGGCTCGCAGTTGCGTCCTCGAAATTTTTCACAATACTAATGAGGAAGGGTGGACTCGCGGCGTTCTATTGTGGCACATGACCTCTTCATTCAGCCCCGGATTCCAGCGCGTACTTCTCTATCCCAGAAAATATCTACGTCTGAATAAATATTTTAGTTTGTATATATGTATATACATAAAGGTCGGTGTAAGTTGAAATATGATTTGGTGACAAGGACTGAGAAAGGAATACTCCAATAGTTTGGTCATTTAGAAAGAATGAGTGAGATTCGTTTGACGAAACGAATATACCGGGCAAATGTGAGTGGAAGTGTCGGAAGAGGGCGCCCAGGAAAAACTTACCTTGATCAAATAAACAACTTGTATCAAAAAGGTCAAATTCGTAGCACCCTTAATCGACGAAAGTGTATGAAAAGTTGTATGGATGTGGATGAGGCAAGAGAGGTGTGTCAAGATCGTAGTATGTGACAAACTGTGGCTTCTGCCTACCCTTATGGGATACCGGCGTAAGTGTATGTATGTACATACACTACATACATATATACAATCATGCCGATATCCCATAAGGGTAGGCAGAGACCACAGATCATCACGTACTACAATCCTGATACACTTCTTTCGCTTCATCCACATTCATACATCTTTTCATATACTTTCGTCGATTAAGGGTGCTACGAACTTGACCTTTTTGAAATTAGTCGCTGGTTTGATCGAAGTAAGTTTTTCGCCGTAATCCCATATTTCCACTCACATTTGCCCGGCATATTTGTTTCGTCATTCAAGTCTCACTCATCCTTTCTAAATGACAAAACCAGTTTTTTATTATTTTATACTTATATACATACATACACTCACGCCGATATCTCATAAGGGTAGGTAGAGATCATGGTACATACTACATACATACAGTCACGCCTCTTTCCCATTGGGGTAGGCAGAGACCACTTCCTTCCACCTGCTACGATCGTTTGATGTTTTGATTGTTAAGTGGCTATCCGTAGCCCACATTTCAATGAGACGTGTCGGGTGGTGCCATTTTATTAACCACGACGCTGCCATTTTATAAGGTTCAAAAGTATTAAAGTTCCTTATTGCATTCTCACGGCGTAATGGAAAGGAAAGGAAAGGGGATAAGGTGGGAAAGGTGTATTGAAAATTGGGAAAGGGGGGGGGGGGGATAACATAAAATTTACGAATATAATACTTGAGATTATGATAATAATCAGTATCAGTTTTAATCAATTTAAAGGTAATTTTTTGGCAATCAGTTTAAAGTCAATTTTTTGGCAGTATAAGAAGTACTACTATATTTCGTAAGCTAATTGGAATGAATGAATCGATCGTTTGTTTTGAATACGTTTCGTTGAACCGAAGCAGTCTTCACTCGCTATTCGGAAATACTAATTAGTTCGTCATCGCTATCTAAGCAATCGCTGTGCAGTTCTATTCTGAGATGTTTCACACTTTTCCTCTTTGAATGATTAATATCGGTACTGCTTCACGTAGATGCGGTTAAACTGGGTCATTCGTCGGTTCGATCTCCTCCATTTATAATCTCCCACAATCTAAATTGAAAAAGATGGTGTCAAGTAAAAACGAGAAGATGTTTAACTTACAATAATCTTTTGAAATTGGCAATATCTTTTACCTGGTTACAAGAATAAAATCTTTTTATTTTTTGAATATGCTTTTGCTTACGTCCTATTGATGGTGATGTATAGATGTTAAATAGATACATACATACACTCACGCCGATATCCCATAAGGGTAGGTAGGGACCATAGTACATACTACATATATACATAAAGTCACGCTTCTTTTCCATTGGGGTAGGCAGTGACCACTTCTTTCCACCTGCTACGACCATTTATTGTAGCAAAGTGGCTATCCGCAGTCCACGTTTCGCCTCCGCGGGCAACGAGACGTGTCGGATGGTGAACCACGACGCCGCTATTTTATAAGGTTCAAAAGTGTTAATATTCCTCATTGCGTTCCTACGGCTTGGAGGACAAGAAAGGAAAAAGGATGAAGTAGGAAAGGTGTATTGAGCAGGGAATATGGAATTTAGATAAAGGACTATAGGGTATAGGATACTATTATTTCGGAAGGAGTAGGAAGAGACATACGACTATACATATATAGAGAGAGAGAGAGACAGACGAACTGTAAATAGATGTGACATAAAAAGAGCTTCTTATAAAGAAAGTGTTAAACCACTTAATTTTATACTGTTATGTACTATATAGAACACATCAGAGGCTAATTTGTGCAAAAAGGTATGCAATATTTTTTTACATACAAATACTCTAAAGATTATGATCATTATCATAAGTCTATGGAAATCCACTGCTGGACATTGGTATCCTCTTAAATAAGTAGAGATTTGCCATAATCTCTACGTTTGTTAGGCGTCTTGAAGAACACAGTAAATTTTGATCGAATAACAGGATAATGCTGCTGGCCATTATCCTGGTGCAGCCTTCAGCTGGTTCTTACAGGACCCTCGAGAAGAAATGGAGTTGTAGTTAAGAAGAAAGTCATAATTAGGTATATTATTATTATATATATTAGTGGTGTTTCATATACATAGATGTGCTCAAATAAAACTCGGGAACATTTTAGAGTACTGAAGCGGAAATCATACTTATCCCTTATTTGCATAACAAAAATCTACATCGAATCATGTAGATAAATATAAAGAACATATTGACAGCACAACTTAAATAATCTATGTTTGTTCCACAAACATAGATTATTTAAGTTTGTATGGTGGTAACATTAACGCTTCTAATTTATAGATTTGTGTAGTGGCAACACTGACATTTTCTTTTTCTTCTTTCGGTGCCATCTGAATAAGTAATAAGCGCTCACAGAAATATTAATTTGTAATCCTATGGAAATTAAATTTCACTACAAACTGTTCATGTGCTTTATTATTACAAACGAATCAGCGTGCACAGCCACGCACAATACAATATCCATTTTATTGGCAACAAAAATAAGTTTGTTTTTCGTTGTATTTTCCAAACACTAATAAAAGTTACTACTGCGTTTGCTATTCAAAGCAGGTGTCGAAATATCTGAAAATTCCCAAATCTCTGCGAACAATGGGGCCGGTATGTTGGTACATATACTACACAAAAATCTTATTCAAATGAATTTTCGTGAAAAAAAATTACTGTTAAGTTATTTTTTTTTTTCGATTTATCATATTATAATTGAAAAGTTAGCGAGATAAACACTTTTACGAAGTTAGAAGAGCATATTTCACCGAATGTTAATTTAAAAAGTAATTTTGAAATCGAGCTTTCAAAATTACTTTTTAAGTCATATTTGAATACTACACGAATGCTTGTGTTGCATTATATCTTTTTTCACTCATTTACATGTACGTAATGTTGCCGACAGTAATGTCTTATTTCGTATTTTCTTTGCACAATAATTTGTATATTCAGCAGTTAAAGAAAAACCTACTTAAAAAAATATACATACATACATCACGTCGGTATCCCATATGCGGATAGGTAGAGACCACAGTGTTTGCCACATACTACGATCCTGTCACATCCACATCCATACATATTTTCATACTTTCGTCGAATAAGGGTGCTACAAACCAATACAAGTTATTGATTTGACAACGGAAAGTTTTTCCTGTTTATAAACAGGAAGTATGAGTGAGAATCGATTGACAAAACGAATATATCAGACAAATACGTGTGGAAGCGTTTTAAGAGGACGCCCAGGAAAACTTACCTTACAAAATATAGTGGCAATAATTTCCAGGAAAATGTTCGTCTAATTACTATTATAAAATTGTTAAATGTCAAATTAAAAAAAAACAAAGATATTTAATAACAAAAATCATTACAGTCTTAAACGTACTATTCCGACTTAAATAATACAGCATGTTTCATCAAAATCAGTCCAGTAGAATTGAAGATACAACTTGATCCCTGTTTTTGTTGCCGCCGCTAAGATACGAGAGGTCAAGTAAAAGTGGATCTAAGGTTTTTTTTAATATAAATCTATGATTGTATTGGGATTTCCCATGTAGCAGAACACCGACATTCACGCGGGTGATGAATAAAAATAGACGGAGATGGGAAATTATAGGGGTTCCGTTTGTGCCGTCATCATCATCAAACCATACCATCATCAACAGTTCCATTATAGGGCGCGGGTCTCCTCTTAAAATAAGCGGGGTTAGCCTGTAGTCTACCACGTTGGGACGATGTGTGTTGGTAGACTTCAAACGCCGTCTGAAAATCTCTCAAGCATAATACCTAATATGAGGAAACCCATAGGTTTTATCGCAATGTTTTCCTTCAGCGAATGAAGCAAGTGATAATTAATTATTAATACGGAAATGTTTTCAGAAAATCAGAGTTTATCTTGAATTTGTTCTCAAAATCTAAGACAACATGCATGATGACACATGATCAATATCTCGAAATGAAAATGTCTTTTGCGGCGTAATCATTCAGCCACCCACTCATTTTGCAAGACACTGTACAACCGCAAAAGTAATTTCGTTGTGTTTAACCATATGTTTATTCGTGTTCCTTTGTTGAAATAATTTACAACAAATCATTCACACACAGTGCCCACGAGAGGCCATTGTTTGTAGTTTTATTAATTCCAGGCAATTGTTGACTTTTCAGTAAGCATACATTTTGAAATAGAAATTCCCGGGCTAGCTTTATAATTTGACTGTGATATTTAGGGATGAAGTTATGATGTAGTTTTACATACGCTTATCTGTATATATAAAAATCAATTACTGTGTGTTAGTTTCAATTCAATTCGAAAACGGCTCGACTGATTTGATTTTTTTTGTGTGTTTATAAAAAAGTAAGACGCCTCCGTCACTTTGTTATTATAATCTAGTGCTTGACATTCGTCAATCACTGTCATCGTCATCCACAATCCATATTCGTCCCCACCACAATGGGGACGGACCTCCCCTGATCAGGAGGGGGATTAGACCGTAGTCTACCGCGCTGGCCTAGTGCAGGTTGGTGGACGTCACACACCCATGTGGATATGCAGATTTCCTCATTGGTATCTACATTGTAGACCGTACATTAATTACAAATAATAATTCAATGGTACGGGATCGGGATCGAACCCACGACCCTTCGATCGTAAGCCGTGTCCGGCACCACTAGATCATAAATATACTTATATTATCAGCATTACTGAAATGTAATCCATTAACTATATTGTTAATAATAATCCATGATCATAAAGCTATGTCAGCTCTTAACCAAACTTCCATTTAATGCGTATACATTACAGGTGTCAAATTTCGTAACAATACAAAGCTGCTCGTAGATAATCGTAGATAAAGATAACATTGTTCGATGTAGCAACATGTATTTAATAACGAAATAAATATACAAATAAATATATTTTTTTTAATAAATAAATATAAATTTCTTTGTGGTGTTGAAACAAGCAAACTTTTCTTTACATAAGTCACTTTTAGACGTAAGTCTCCAATAATTGCTACGTCGAGTGGATTTGCGCTATTTTTACATATAACTAACTTGTCTCTTCCCGTGGATGTTATGAGAACCAGCTAAAGGACGTACAGCGACTGGATAATATACAGGATAATGGGCAGCGACGTTATCATGATATTCAACCAAAATCTACTGCAACCTCTAAGACGCGTGCCGAGCGTGGAGACTATTGGAAATCCCTCCTTTTTAAGGAGGAGGCCTATTCATCTCTATCAGTGAACTTCTACGGGCTGATATTGATGAAATGAATGAAACAGACAGAAAGACAACATATTGTTTTCCTCTTAGAATATTATTATTATTATCTATATATCTTTAATGAAACAATGTTTTATAAAATATACATAAAAATTAAAAACTACTATTTTTATATATATTATACAAAAAATAGTGCTCCGCCGATAACGAGGTCTAGGACCCATGCTATCGGCGGTTAGGGCTCCAGAGTGAGGAACCTCCTCACAATGCGGGCCGTGTCCAAGAGTACTGCCTTCTGTATCAGGCCCTTCACCCATCTGCTCAGTGAGAGCTTCTGAAAGTGTTGGTCGAAGCTCTTCGCTATCAGACCGTTAACAGACACGACTATCGGAATAATGATAGTTGATTCCATATTCCACATGGCGGTAACCTCGACGACAAGGTTCAAATATTTTGTTTGTTTTTCTTTTTCTGCCTTGACGAGGTTCTCGTTATGTGGAATAGCAATATTAAGCAGCATTACACGACGCACTGATCGATCTATTATCACAATATCAGGTTTCTTTGCCAGAATCGTCCTATTTGTGATAATAGATCGGTCCCAGTAAAGCGTGATATGGCCATTTTCGAGAACTGGAAGAGGCTGATATTGATAGTAGGGTATTTCAGACTTCACTAGACCATATTTAAGAGCAAGCTGCTGGTGGATAATTTTGGCTACCTGATTGTGACTGAGATTATTATTGTTATTCAGGTATTGAATACAGAAAGGCTATTTAGAACTTGAATTAGACTTTTAGAATACATAGAAAAACACAAACATTATAAATTTATTCATATAGATTTATGTCAGAAAAACAACCTGCGATTCTTGCGTAGAAGAAGGCTATGAAATACAAACTGCTGTCAACAATGTGCATAGAAGTGGCGTTGAAAACAACTCAACAACTCTTGAAATACCGCCGATCAGCTTATCTGGAAATACAATACCGTATGCCAACGTGTACGACATATTTCTGTCATAAATATTTTTAAATTTGTTGGCATAAATAATATTCAAGGGAAGGTTTTCGATATTTTGGCTTGAAGAAAAATATTAAATCATTAACGATAACATAAAAAAGAATTGTATATGTGTGTGTGTATAGTGTGTGTGTGTGTTTTGTGTGTGTTAGTGTGTGTGTGTGTTGTGTGTGTGTGTGTGTGTGTGTGCGTGTGCGTACGGTATACGATATATCAGAATTCCGCTAAATGAGAAATCCCGACACAATCATAGATTAACTAAGCGGCGACTACTAAAACAGGGATCAAGCTATATCTTCAATTCTACTGGACCGATTTTGATGAAATATATCGCTTTAATTAAGCCGGAATAGTAGCTTTATCACTGTAACAGTTTAATCAAAATCTACTCATTGGTTTTTGCGTGAAGCCCGAACAAACAAAGAAACAAACAACGACGGATTAGGCTTCAGAAGCCCTTATTTAGTCGATCTGAGTAGTTTGTTTTTGAATATGTTTGATTTTTGAAAATTTGACATTTAACCATTTTATAATAGTATAGATGATGACAGTCTCTTCTGATATATAAGCTTGTAACAATTAAGTATGTATTTAATCAACTGTATTAGACTTTTTCTACTTACTACATTATACTCCTGTAAAAGATTCTCCTATTTCCACTAAAGAGTAATAATCACCCGTGCATCTGTACAAACTTTCGCGTTTATCATGTTGGTAGAATTTGCCTTTCTGTTAAATAATCCATTTATATACTAGACGACTATTAAATATTACTATCAGTATTAATTATGTCAGCTTTCATTTTAGCCTTGAATAAATTAAATAGAATTAAACTGGTGTAATATTCTGTATGATTAGGCGCTATCAATGAACATTTATTTTGAGCTAAATTTGTTAGTGCTTCTGGAATATCTAATTGGCGCACATGCCGTACTCAATGGTTCGTCACCCGCAACGATACGGTCAATATAACATCATCAATTACAATAAATTGAGATAAATTGCATGTTTCTATCTCGCTATCACTAACTAATCATTTTTTAAACATTTCTCTAAGAAACTGATAGACAGGAGTTATATAATTTGTGTAATCTTTTTTTAATAATTATATTTTTCATGATTTATTTTAAATGATGAGGAAATCAAATGTCAAATATATACTATAATAAGCTATAAGCATATTCACAATAATAATGCATTGCTATTCAGGCCAGGAAATAAAGCAATCGACTGCCAATTAATACTGAAAAGACTCAGGGAAGCTGAATACTTCCGAAGTGAATTTAAAAGGACGAAGCGTTTTTAACTAAACGATGCCATTAATTGGTATTTCGTCCGAGAATTGCAAAGTACTTGCTTCTAATTTGCGAGGAAACAACAAAGATATTATCAAATAAATTCAGGAATCATAAAAATTTATTCATATTAAAGTCACATTGCATTTTCATATAGTTAGATAACGCCGGTTAAACTTTTTCTAGTTTTTAAGAGGTAAAACCTCCTTCCGATAAACTACTCATATTTTTAATCAATTTAATTTTCTCTCGTACCAAATCGAACCGCGCGAATTTTTTATTCTTTTTTAAGCTTTTGCAATGAAATGCGCATTCAGTAGAATTTAAAAAAATATATTGTATGCTTAAAACACTTAATTTATGTTATTGTGAATTTAAAAAACCTCTCTGGTACTCCAAGAATAATTATAAGATTAAAACTGTCCGACGAAATCTATTTTTGTCGTGTCGAAAAATTACTGGCATATTATTTCGTTGCGTACCGAAAAAAAATGCGATTAACCTTTTTTTCTTTACACAAAAGAAACAATTTCTTACAAAGTGGAAGAAAAATAATTTCATGTCAAAAAGGTCTCAGTTCAGTCTGCTCTTTGTGTAATAATGTTATTAATATGGAGTTTTGGCGGCAACCCGAGTGAAGCGTCACTTGAAGTTTTATTTTAATGTTTTATAGTAGTTTATTGTGATATTTAATATATAAATTTGGTGTTATTTTGTGTATTATCAGTCAATAATCGTGAACAATATTGAAACATTAGAATAAAACTGTGATTAACAGAGCAAAGTACCCGTATCTTTTGAAGGCAATAAACCTGCGGAAATTTTGCTTAATCAAAGCGGTATTCGTCGGATAGAGTTCAAAACTCCCAAGAAGCAATAAAATGTGATACACCGATATTTTATTATTAACTTGAAGAATATTATATAACTTGAAATATATATACACTCTGTATATATATCATATTATATATATATATATATATATA
>WUAW01023206.1:11987-26023 GCA_017165845.1 Thaumetopoea pityocampa
CATCACCCTTGTATTCATGGTGAATACGTCTTGTATACCGAAGATATCCCGGTTCAGCTTGTACAAGATTTGTGTGGCTTTCAAGCAATATAAAACAACATTGCACTAAGTGATGTTGATGACTGACTACTAAGTGATGAATGACTACCGAACTCCCAAAGACGGGAAGGACAGCAGTACTTCGAGTCCTGCACAAATTGATCATATTAACTTTCATGACTTTGCCTCAATTTAAAATAATACATAGTCGAATTGACATTCTTATTAATAATCTCAGTTCATGAATAAATTCTTTTGGATTATTTTGATTGTTATTTGAAAGGAATTAACCACTGACGCTTTTAGCTGGCATCACAAAACTAAAGATTTATGTCATATTTTGTGGGTTCCATTTTCGGTTCAGGCAGATAATTTTTCAATAACCAGGTGAATAATTAATAAAAGAAAACTGCAATTTAACCACTGTATTTTCTGCGGTTTATCCTAACCGGCTATCGCCATCACTCGGGTATTTGAACTCTGTCGAAATCTAACACACTTAAATTGGTTTAATTGTTCGGAAGTATTGGCAGAATAAATAAAAATTCACATACACACATACATAAACCATGAAAACGATACACTACTTTTTGAGCAGTCGTGAAAAAATGCCAATGGTTTCTCTAATAGGATCGATAATTAGTCCACATTTATTATACATCCGCATTTTAATGATATTTACACTCCAAAAAAGCTTTCCGGTAATCACCTATTATTCCTTTAAGTCACGTAAGTGGTACCATACAACCAAGACTATTAGTGCCGATTCAAGTTGACACTGAATTCCACATAAGCGGCCATCTGAGTCTCAATGCTTTCACCCATCCTGCACGATTCATACGCGTGTGAAAGAGTCGTCCGACAGGTGGTTTTTCTTTCTCTCCTGTTTTGCGTCACCAAACATTTCTTTGGTTTGGTGGCGTTTCAACAACTCAACAAATCAGTGCTGTTGTTACGACGGTGTCGTCTGCATTTTTAGATCAGTTCGGTGTGCAATAATAATAATTATAATTATTAGGGCGAGAACGAATACATGTGTTTTGTATTATTTATGCGGAATATTGAACATATATTTTGTATAATAAAGAAATATATTTGTATTAAGGAACTTACGAACAGGTAAGATGATTTGTTTTTATAATGTTAAAAATAAATACAACTTTTATTGGTATGTACTTATAGTTTGTTTTACGTAATTTTGTTGTGATCAGAACATAGTATATGTTGCAGTTAGTAAAATTTTCGTAATAAACGCGCAAATTTTAACTGCAAATATTTCATAAGCAAAAGATATCAACGCGCTAATAATCTTTTGTACAATGCCTATAAAGGTTGCCTTTAGTTAATTGGAATAAAATACAATCGGATTTACAGAGAACCTGTATCAGAAAGTGTCCACTTAGGAATATGATAAATTTATTTATCTATTGGTATAAATATTTGATATAAGAACGATAATTTAAAAAATACTTTTTTCATTTATCATTTATTAAAATATTTCTTTCTGTCCAAATAAAAATAGTTTAACTATAGAAAAATACAAAAAACCCTATTTTTATATGAACATATTCTTAACGACCAATAAATTGATTTGAAAAATTTTGATCTGAACGTTTTGAATAAATTCCAGTACTTACGGAAGGGAAGGGGTGAAGAGCTGTTAATTTGTATACGAACAATGTTGGTAATTGTAAATATCTTCAAATTTGTTTTAAAAATAAATAAAACTAATAAATGAATAATATCAAAAAAATCATCATCGTGACCATCACCGGTTCTCTTCTCAGAATGAGAGGGGTTAGCCCATCAAGCTGGCCTAATACGTAAATAATTTATTGAAATATTTTAAGTAACCTTAGGCAACGTCTGGTTTTTATATAAATTTGTAATCGCGTTTTTGAATATAACTCTATTACCATAAAATTTTCAGTATAAAAGCTTTCAAGGAAGAAAATATTAAACTAACTAGGTTTTATCTCTGAGGAAAAAACAATTATCCAGTTATTTCTATCATTATCATCATCATCTCAGCCCAAAGACATCCACTGCTGAACATAGGCTTCCCCCAAGGATTTCCAGAAAGATCGGCCTTGCACTGCTCTCATCCAGCGGCCTCCCGCAACCATGACCAGGTCATCAGTCCACTTTGTGTAAGGCCTGCCGCTTCGTTTCGCTTTCCAGTTCGTGGCCACCACTCCAACACCTTGCGGCACCTTGCGGTATTTCTATAATAAAATTAAATATTATCTATTTTCCAGGCAGGGAGTGAGCCTTCAAGATGAAGCTCTCCCTGGTCTTCGAGCTGCTGCTCATATTCATACTCCTGGCTTTTGCCGCCTCGAAGAGTATCAGTAAGTATCGCTTAAAATTCATATCAGCTAGAAAGTTTCCCTTTAAAAAAACGTGAAAGTACATACGCAAGTATACTTATGTTTTTGTACTTGAATTCTTTCGTTAGCGGCACGTAGCGTGATTGCGTCTGTTTTCCTATGTTAAATAGCCATTTCTGTTGGTGTATTACTCGCACAGTCATAATTGAGGCGTATTGAAAAAAGATCTTTTTTTATTCTGCCGTAAGGCATTAGCAATTTAGATGATGATGTATTGAAAAAGTATGTGTAACAAGTAAGTATTCAACTATCCGAAAGTTATAGAACAGTATTTTAAATATTAGTGAGTGTAAATATCAGCTGCAGGATATATTAATTAAACGTAAGGTGGTTGTATTTTTTATCATCTTAGGTGACTTGATCTCAATCTTTTTAAAATACACAAAAAATAGTTTTGTTCTCTCCAATCTCTGTTGAACTTACTTCTGTCTCTTGATAAAAAATTTCGATAAGAATCGGCTCGTGACTAATACGGGTTAAGTTAACGGCGTAGACTTGATACTTGATGCAGGGGTGATTCGGTTGGCAAGTTGACCTACATCAGGCCCACCGGATATGAAAACCGGCTGTATTTCTTTTCAAAAGTTGTATTTTAGTTAGATTCACATGCTTAGAACGGAGAACACATTAGTGAATTTCTTAAATATTTGGAAGTACATATTTATTAATGTATTATACTTAATAAAATTGTAATACAAATTGATTGACAAACAACAGCCTAAATTTGTGTATCTAGAAGTATAAAATTTTGCATAGGAGTTCCTTATATACCGTAGGTGATCAGTAAGAAAGAACCTTGAAAATTCATCTCCTGGTGTTAAAAATGTGGTGGTTTCTGAGATGTTAACGATGGCATGAGATATTCCTGAAATGTTGTCCATGGGATGGGATTCCTGAATTGTTGTGTATCGGGCACACTACTATTAATAATCTGAATTAATAATTTTTAATATGAAAGTGCTTCAACATGGAGTTGTGCACTTTTAAAACAAATTCCTACATTATTTAATAGGTTGAATATTTGGTAATTATCAAATAAAATCGACTAAAATTCACCTTATATATTTATATTTTAGAGAAACATAAGAATAACACAAAAAAGGTTATTCAGAATCGAAACGATGAATTCAAGCCTGAAGAGAATACTATAAATAAGTACTGTAAGTGTGTGGAGGCCTACTGTAACTGTTGCAGAGACTTCAAGTTGCCCGTCGTTGAACTGAACGGTCCAGGTAAGGGATTACATATAATTAATTACATTCCCCTCGTTTCCACTCGATCACTCATGCCGAGTATCGTAACTCCATATAGTATTTATTAAACATTACACACCAAAATTAGTGTCTCGAATGAAGTTAGCTGCAAAGGTTCGCGCAGTTATAGTGCTAAAATAGAACATAATCTATATACTGTTATAAAATTGTTAAATGTAAAATTTTGTAAATCAAAGATATAAAAATAGAATCGACTAATTAATGGCTTTTGAAACCAAATTCGTTGATGTTCGTTTGTTTGTTCGAGCTTTATGCAAAAACCAACGATTAAATTTTAGTTAAACTATTATAGTCTTTAAAGTAATATTCCGACTTAAATATTGCGGTATATTTCATCAAAATCGGTCCAGTAGAATTCAAGATACAGCTTAATCCCTGTTTTAGTAGCCGCCGTTAAGGTACGAGAGGTCAAGTAAAAGTGTTTCTAAGGTTATTTATATAAATTTATAATTGTGTCGAGATTTCTCATGTAGCGAAAAACCAACAATCACGCGGGCGGAGCCACGTACAAATCTAGTGTTAGATATTTTCCTTACATTGAATTTAGTAACTACTATAAATGCATCTTGAATGACATAAGTTGTGAAAGCTCACGCAGATGACACCTTAACTACTAAATACAATGTAAAATATCCTGTTATTAATGCTATGAGTATATACTTCACACGGCCTAATCCCCCTCCTGATCAGGGGAGGTCCGTGCCCCTGTAGTGGGGACGACATGGACTGGGGATGATAGATGATGATACTTCACACTGTTTAAATTTGTGCTCGGCCACAGTACAAATATAAGGTTAAGCATATAAAGAGTTACTTTAAGACTTAGGTATTTGGAGCCGCTTTAAAATAGACATTGGTGCCGATTCTGTTGTGACAGAACTTAACTAAATTTGGTCCCTCCCTATCAATTTTCGTGCTGTCAGTTTCATTTCGGAACGTCAAAATTAAAAGATTTAGGCGGGATTTTGGAACACAAGGACTAACTAACAAAAGATACACAAAAACGCAACATTTATTTGAACCGTTTGACAGAAACGTAGGTCAGTACTCGTTATAAATGTTTGCTATCTCGTTTTGGCGTTTGATATTAGAAAAATGTAGAGAGGGACCAAATTTAATTTAGTTCTGTACAACAGAATCGGCACCATTATTCATGACATCTAGAATTTTAAGCTCGAATTGAAATTATTATAGTAACTCAATATTCCTCCTTAAAGATGTTTTAAATGAATGACATGGGTGCTTGAAAATTGGCTCAATACATATTTTATTAAGCTTTATATGATGATCAAAGGATTAGGTAGTATTCTTTGTTCAGTTATATTTGTAAATTTATTACCTAAGGGCAGAAGAACTTGATGTACTTAACTAGTGCACATCAGGTAACCTTTAATAGGACAACTTTAGTCAGGTTGATGTGCTTTTTTGTCTTAGATTTATTTAATCTAAGAACATTATGAAAGAACATTATTTATAATGAAAAAATAAAATTTTGTAAATTTTTTAATGTTTTGTCCACTACCATTGATAACGTAATCAATATTATTTTAGTCTTAAAATAAAGTATAACAACACGATTTTCCCGAATTCGAAGAACGACTCATGTATGCAGTAGTTAACAAAATTTTTATTCATGCTATCAACAATAATTAAGGCATTTTAAAGTTCTTCTCTATAAGAATTTCTTCACTACTTTTTATTTCATCGGACTAAAACCATGATCGTATAATGAACTAGCTTTTGCCCGCGGCTCCGCCCGCATGAATGTCGATTTTCCGCAACATGGGAAATCCCAACACAATCATAGATTAGCCTAAAAACCACTTTTACATGACCTCTCGTACTTAAGCGGCGGCTACTAAAACAGGGATCAAGCTGTATCTTCAAATCTACTAGACCGATTTTATTGAAACATGCCGCATTAATTAAGTCGAATAGTACCTTTAAGACTTAATTACTTTAATCAAAATCTACCCGCTGATTTTTGCGTGAAGCCCGAACAAACAAACAAATAAACAAACATCGAGAGATTCGGTTTCAGAAGCCCTGAATTAGTTGATCTGAGTAGTTTGTTTTTAAATATCTTTGATTTTTGAAAATTTGACATTTAACAATTTTATAATAATATAGATAGATATAGCCTCGCATTCTGATCCAATAATCTGGAGCACACTAATATTTATATAGCTTCACTGTATTTAGAAAAGCGTATAAAACAATTCCCGACTGAAATTCATTACTCTTATTAGTATTAGGATTACTCTTATTAGTATTACTTATTAGTATTATTACCCTTATTAGTATTAATCTTATTGGTGTTACTCTTATTAGTATTATCGTAGTAGGGGTACGCTCGTGTAATCCTCACAGCACACTTTATGATTTGATTGCCCCTCTTAATTACATCTTTCTGGCCGCCTGGGAAATATCGTCAGGTTGTCGACCCACGTCTTTACAACCAGTTTTATGCTTCAAGACCACATTATTACATTTATCAGTAATTAAATTAATGATATGAATATGAGTGTAATGTTTTATGCTTGTTTCAGGGTGCGCAACTCTTATGTATCTCAACGGTGATAAGATGTCAGTGTCGTTAAGTTTTGGCAAGAAGATCATCACTAACCGGACACTCTCAAGTAAGATAATATGGCTTCCACAAATGAAGTTTTAATAATTTAAATAGATATCTACAACAATATTGAACCTCAAGCTGGACAGTGGTTTCGTTCATATAATAAAATGTTTAAAGTAGTCTTCCACAAAATCAAACAATTTTATAGGAAACGGAATATATATTTAATCAATATGAGTATGTGACATTAAATATGATATAATTATGAATGTTTGAGCGGTAAATATACGAAGTTCGCAAAAACCTGTTCAGTATACTAAAATCACCCAGGTGTCCATTGTATTCATATCTGAATACAGAAACGACTGTGAAAATAATTGAATAACACAATAAATTTCAATGAAATTAGAAACCAAGTGTACAATGCAAGTGTAATTTTGTTTCAAATTGGCCAGATGTACAAAATGGCAATTTGACACACAATACAAATAGACCTTTATAAGTTACATTCACTTAATATACATAGAAGCCGAGTTCCATAAAACAGTATTTTATTTTGTTTAAAACAAGTTTTTAAAAAGTATCCGCAACTAAAATTTAATTTCTAGGCGTTGATCCTATAACATAAATGTGAAACTTGTATTTATTTGTTTGTTTGTTAGTTTGTCATGTTGGGTCATTCAACCACAATATGTATTTCTGTGAACATATTAAAAAGTTTATTTTTAAGTAAAAAATAAATTAATCTCAAGTAATTTCCATAATGACATACATACATACACTCACGCGTTTTTTCCTGGCTCTTCGGCGGGGAAACGAACCCCGGTCACCCGCGTAACAGGCGGGTATACTGACCACTATACTATCGAAGAATTGGGGTAGGCAGAGATCACTTCTTTCGGGTCGTCGGAGACGTGTCGGGTGGCGAACCACGACGCCGCCATTTTTAAGGTCCTAAAACGTTAAAGTTCCTAATTGCTTTCCCACGAAAAGGAAAAAAGTAAAGAGGTTGAGGTAGGTGTATTGAGCAAGGAATATGGAATTTGGGAAAAGGACTATAGGATATAGGATACTACTATCTCGAAAGGAATAGGAAGAGACAGTGGTAGCTCGGGGGGCCGGGGTCGCTTACCCGAATACTTAAGTCTATTTGCCGGACAGACAAAAAGACCAAGTACTCCCTGACTAATATGAGTTCATTTCCATAATGAGTTATTGTTATTAATACTGAAATCCTCAGCTTCGCTGCCAGTAGCTTTGTAATAGTAGTAAGGACTAAAAATCATCCTTGAATTTTGGTATCATCTAAAATTTAAAATAAAATTTCAGAGATTTAAACGTGAAGAAACTGCCATTCAGACTGGACATATATTAATAATTATCTATTACATACATATATATTTGAGCGAGAATTATATGTATTCATATTATACTATATATAAATTAGCATAGACAATTTCCGGGAGCTTAATACGAATCTTTTCTATTTTATTAGTTACAGTTATATTTTATAATATTTTATTATTAGTAAATAAAAACTAATTTAAAGAATTAACAGTAACGTGAACTAAAATAATCGAAATTAAAACTGTTTTACAGGTCGCAAACCAACGCCTGTCTGCATGCCACTACCAGGTGGTGCGTCCAAATTTTGCGGTAGAGTTTACAATATAGCACGAGCGGGTGAAGAGTTCAGGGCATGCCTTGGCCTGGAGCTTCAATCGAAGAGCACCGTCGAAGCCGCTGTCAGAGTGTCCTGTTTTAAGTTTGGCCCAAGAGGTGTCACATCAGAGCCGGCCGATCCGCTCCCGTTAGTCCCTCAAAAAGAAAAGGGTGATGATGATGAGGATGATGATGACGACTACGATGATGATGATGACTTCGGCCTTGAAGAAGAAGACGATGACGATGATGAAGACGACGACGATGACGATGACGATGGTAAGGGTTACAATTTATAACTAATAAATCGCTAACATAATAAATATTTCGGAGAAATTACACTTTTTTGTGTATACGATTTTTAGACAAATATGAAATAAAAAGTTTTAGTCATATAACAGCTAGATAAAGGTACTATCTTTTAGTTAATGTTAACATAATTTATATCATGTGCTTAATAAATCATAAAATCAATTATACACAACACCAAACAATTATT
The DNA here is from genome assembly GCA_017165845.1 of Thaumetopoea pityocampa. Taxonomy (NCBI): domain Eukaryota; kingdom Metazoa; phylum Arthropoda; class Insecta; order Lepidoptera; family Notodontidae; genus Thaumetopoea; species Thaumetopoea pityocampa. Next base: position 20,427 of record WUAW01023206.1, read on the forward strand.
TTACAGGACTTATTTCAATAAATTTTTCAACACTTAGTGCACATAAACGAGTGCTTTTATAGCTCTTTTTTACACTTATATGTAAATTAGAAAGCGCTATCTACTATATGAATATAAATACATTTTAAAATTTATCCTATTGAAGCGCTTTTGTAAAGCTCGTTACAAAAGGACGCTTGGGCCTTTTGTCTATAATCATTTACTTACAATCTCTCTCTTTCTTATATATGTCGATTTTAAGGTTACAATATTTCGCTTTCAGGTACACTCGATGCCGTTAGCGACGTTGGAGGTGTGGATTATACAGGGTTTAGTCTGCTAGGAGAAGACATTTTGGGTGATTTGTTTGGTTCTTCAGGTGGAAAAAAGCCAAATAAAAAAATAATTAAAAAGAAACAAGCGCCATTTTCTTCAACAACAACAACTAAGCGACCTAGGCCGTCTCGGCGTCCCGTTAGGAAACCAAATACTCCAACATCAACACAACGCCCTATTAGAATAACGCTACGTCCAATTAAATCAACAGCACGACCAAAAACTACAACAGTCAGAATTCGTCCTGTATCTGGAAATAGAAGACCTACCCGAAGACCCACTCGAAGACCCACAAGAAGACCACAAATTACAACACCAAAAGTAGAAACAACAATGTTGACTACACCTACAACTACATTAAAACCGATAATAAGTTCTATTTCACCAGAAATTCAATCAATACTACCACAACAAGAACAATTCGCAAGCACAATGGACGATAAAAGATTTGATGTATCACCTATGACTGCATACAAACCTAATTTACAAACTACTACTCCCAAAAGTGAATCTGATTTTGAAGACCCTGGATTGGAAATGTCTTTAGCTCATATTACTGGGCAGTTGTCTGTGATGCCTGCCACACCTATGATATCAAATGAACAAAAAGATTCCATTTTAAAAGAGAAAGACGAATCTATCAATTACGAAAAAGTACAAACTATCACTCTGAAACCACCATCGACTATTCCGTTTGAGTCATCGGTAGAAGATGATGGAGCCTTTACTGATGATATGATTGAAATCGTACACAACCTAGATTCACATTCTTCTGAAACTTCGCTTGAAAAAGACAATGTATCTATAGACGAGAGTCGTTCACATATACGCAATATTTATCCCTCCCTTGTAAAACCCCAATCGATTAAAAAAAATAAGAAGAGTCAATTTAATTTCGAAGACTTAGATGTCCTTGATCTAACACAGATTGGCGAAAGTTTAGGTACGCAGTTAGGTATATTTGGTAAAAATAAAAGGCAATATAAATTTAAAGATCCTGAAATAAAAAAAGAAAACTCTGAAAATAATGAATATGGAGACTTAATTGAAACTATTGAAGATGACCTTATGATGTTGAGAAAATCTGATAAAGGTAATAAAAATGACAGAAGAAGACAAAATAAAATGATGAGAGGTGAATGGTCACAGCTATGACGTAGTAGAAGTCAAGCTAGTCCTAAGTAGCTTTAATAAATTATTTATTGTCAATAATTTAAACTTAAATTATGTATTAATATGTGTGTTGTAAATAGTGCGTTTTTTATGAGAATATTTATTATGTATAAATGGGCAGTAAAATTAAAATTTCAATGATTCATCTACCTTTATTTATCCAAACTTCAAACAAGGTCAATTTAAACCCTCAAATATTACAAAAACCAGCACAGTGTGTCTAGCACATATAATTAATAGAAAATCCTATGCAAAGAAATATGTAAAAATCGTATCTAAAGTTGGTTTTGTAATTTTTTAAACTTTTTATAATAGTATGGATATAATCCTAATTTTTGTTCAAAAAGTTAAAATATATCAGTTAATCAATTGATCTAATGCCCCACTGCAGGGAACGTGTCTCCTTATAGAATGAGAGCAGTAAGGCTATGGTGGCTACCATACTGGCCTAATGCGGGTTGATAGACTTCACACGCTGTCGAGAAAATCTTTTAGACATGTAGGTTTCCTAATGATATGTATTTTTCTTCAGCATTTGAAATTAATTATTAAATTATGAATAAATATAATATATAGCAGATATAGTAAACAGCATCATATAAAAATATGCATTAGCATATTTTTACTAACAATTTTACTAAAAATTTTGCTAAAAATTTTACTTAGATTACTAAGTAAAATTTTTAGCAAAAATACTATATAGTAAGATTACGTATTCTATGAAAATGCTGTGTGGCTAACAATAACGTTACTCCACCGATTCTCGTTATTCTGCGAGAACTAGTTGAGTCATACAAAAGGATAACATGGGCATTATCCTGTGATACAACAAACAACAACTGCGATCTCTAAGACACCTACCAAGCGCGAACATTAGAACAAATTTCTCCTTTCTGAGCGGAGGCCCATGAACAGCGGTGAAATTTTGCAGGCTGATAATAATGGTGATGAAGAGGGATGAGAAATGGATGGACAAACAAATACAGTCACACACAAGTATGGTGAAATTGTATGGGTAATTAGACTGCAGAGCCTTAAAAATCATGACATTTTAACTACAATATAGCGATGTCATATCTCTTTCACGAAATTACGAGATTATGTTATAACAAGTATGACATCAAAATTGAAATGAGTATAATTTTATTATATTATTTCGTATTATTAAAATTTCCTCGAGATCAGCCTAGATATACTGCTGTAATAAAGGACGTTACAAGGGTATCATCGAAAATTATGCAATTATTTTATCAAAGTGAGATAAATTTGGCAAGCTTAAAAGATGTCTAATTTCTTCTTAATCAATTAAGATATACTTGCCTAGGAGCAATAATGTCTATTCTTTAATTATCCACCAAATAACGGCTTAATATTTAAATTTATTTTTATACGAAAATGTACGATACATAATAATTATACTAATATACTAGTATAAATAGACTGCCTCGTAATTATTATTTCAAATTGTCTTTACAGGTATTTAGTGTAAGACAATTGCTTATTTTAAAATTAATTAAATTCAAAAAATTAAATTCATCTCACGTACTGAATATTGAAAGTATGAACAGATCATGCGTATTTACGTTTCAACTTTCTCTGCTCGTTGCAACGTACAGTTTGTCATTAAAATTTAAAACTTGTTTCAATCAATGACCGTCCACTTAAAATAAATACTAAATGTTCAGTGGGCAATAGAGACGACAGGTTAAATACTCTCGGTCACTTTATACACCCACAATTTACACTGGACGGTCGTGAACAACTGTTCATTCAAGGTGAATAAAATGGAAAACTTGAATAAACTCTTTTTTTTATTAATGTTGATCTTGACTTTAAAAATAGCCCGGGGTTAGTATTGTTTTTTTTATTTTGTTATTAGTAAATTAGTTGGTTCATTAAGAAAGTGTAAAAGTATTTTTCTTCCTACAGGTGATAAGGCTTACAAAATAATTAAATTTAAGGTGCCGAAAGATCTTTGGAAACAAGCATTAAGACCTACACCAGTACTTAAGTCACCAGTAACTATTACTTTGCCTATCAATATTGATGATTTGGAAAACAATGATGTAGAGGAAGAAATAGAGGATGAAGAAACCGTGACAGAAGAAGCTATTGTATTATCTAATGTTACTGATGTTTTACAAGAAGAAGTACCAGTTTTAAGTAGCACACTCAAACCCCCCGAACCACAAGATCCGGTTGTGCAGAATGAAGAAGTGATTCCGCCCCAGGATGAAGAAGTTCAGGGTCAAGTTATACGGTTTCCTTGTGCGTGTCGTGAAATGAACTGCGGATGTTGTACCGGCACCATTCTAGAAAGAATCAGAATGAAAGCTTGTGGCAATATTACATTTATTCCTGAAGATTTTATGTTTGATGTTAGAATGAGTGTTAATAATAATACCGTAGTCCGACGGCGAGTTTCAGGTAATAATTAAAATTCAGTTTTTAAGGTTTCTAGTTGAATTGTAAATCTTGTGTGTATGAAATCGGGAATTTGCGAATACGACGTCAGGAAATGAACTAATACTGCTAAATATTCGTGTAATGATGATCAAAATACTAATAGAAAGGTGTTTCAGCAAGCGACCCACCACCAGTATGTTTTAATCCGAGGCGAGCTCCGTTTGTTGAAGTCTGTGCTGAAATATCAAATATAAGAATCAGAAATAGAAATGTTAATGCGTGTTTAGATATTAACGCAAATATAGCCAGCTTTCCTATATATTCTGCTTCATTTAGATGTTTCAGGTAAGGTAAAAATATAATTATGTTGACTATGAAATATACTGAAAATATTTTTATGGTTTTTTAATGTTTTAGCTTTGGATCGTCAGGTATAAAGACAGGATTAAAACCAAAGAAGCCTGCATCGTCAGGTCCGAAGCCGGTCAATCTTTTTGGTAACAGTAATAATGAAGGTGGTGGCAGTTTTATAGAGAATGCTGCTAGCACTGTATTCGGTGATTCGGGCATTTTCGGCGGAGGAGGATCAAATAACGATGGCCCTTTCGATGGCATTGGTGACGCGCTAGGAGATTTTCTAGATGGATCTTGATTAATTTAGATTTTTTTGTCGCTGTCTAGGTAGATTACTAATCTCTGTACAATATACCAAAAATAAACACTTGGTGCACAAAATTTTCTTTTGCTTCCTGAAGGTTAATCAACGTGAAAGTATGTACGTAAGCAAATTATCTTTCTCTTTGGTTGTTTAACCGGTTTTAATTCTGCGCTTCTGATTTAAAGTGTTTGATTAGTGCAGATGACCGACGCGACGCACGCACAGTATTGCGTTAAAAAAATGTTGCATAGTGTGTGTTTATTCATCATTGTTATTTATTTACAAGACTCATGTGCAGGTAAAAAATAAAATATCCAAAATTGATTATTCATATAGTTTACGTAGATATATATGAAAATTTATTTACAGTGACTTTAAATGAACTAAATAACACAGAAGTGCTAAGCGTTTCAACAAACAAGGAAACACATGATAAATATTTGATTTTGATAGATCAGATTAGAAAATCCTCGTCCTTGGCAACTGCAAGACAAAATGTCGTCACACAAAATACTACAACCACATCAGCGCCGCCGAATTCTCAGAGGTGTGTATGCGACAAAGGGGTGTGTAAATGTTGTACCGGCTACTTTTTGGACTTGTTAAAACAAAAGGCATGTATGCGAGTGACATACCACCCTGGGGAATTTGCGTTTGATGTCGCGATGTCACTGAATGACAGAATTTTGTACGAGAATTCCATCTCCGGTAAGTAATGTGAAAAATATTATATAAGTATACATATACATACTCGTAAGTTTAAAATTCAAAAATTTAGATTTGTTTGTTCTATATTGATGATGTAGATGAAATGGAGTTGACATCTTTTCAAATATAAAAATAAATGGGTCAAAAATAAATAATCATATTTTTGTATTTGTAATAAGTTTTCAACTCTTTTTTCAACATTGTTGTATTGGCCCTTCAAAAGAATTAACCACACAAGATTGCACACTACGAGGACACAAGTATACATAATTCGCTCATCCAATAGAACAATGACGTAATTACATTTTTGCAATTTATCACAAGAAGCGTTTCAGTT
>WUAW01023209.1:9884-22385 GCA_017165845.1 Thaumetopoea pityocampa
AAAAAAAAAATGCTGCGCATGCATTTTTTGGTTTTAAATCTTTATGGCCATGTTGCATAGAATTTAAATATCTAGTGAATTAAGATTCACTAGATATTTAAATTCTATGCAACATGGCCATAAAGATTTAGGTATTTTTTATTATTAAGTTATTTGATTTGGATATAAAGTTAATTGCCGTTAACATAAATTATTTTGTTTGAAGTTTATTGAAGTTTTTACCCAATATGATTTGATATCACCAATATGATCTATATTTCCTCAACTATTTTACACTAGTAAATCGTCTATAGTTTATCAATATTCTGTCCAACTACAAATACTTAACGAAAAATGGTAACTCGGGAACTGAAGAATATTTGAAACCGTTTATTTTTATAACTGGTCATAATTGTTTTGAAAACAAACAAACCTAATAATGATATATGCAAGGACACTCCAGTTGATGGTGGTGTAAGAAAAAATGCTTTTTGTTCATCCTCACTTTCATATGAAAAAAGGCTAACATATTTTCAAATTGTATCTACATACTTAAATATGCACTAAATTTCAGCGCCGTAGACTCGAGTTTTGAATGGGAATTTTGGGGTAAATGCGGAGGATAGACAAGCAGAGGGATATAGCAAAATTAAGGATTCCTTGTTTGACTATGAAATCGTAGAAACATTTTGACTTTCTTAACCGTTTTAGTGCCACGCAGCGCGATCGCGCTGTTCGCGTACTGTGGTGAACCGTGTCGCTATTTTTGATCACGATCGTCAATTCGCAACGCGCTCGATTCGTAAACAAATTGCATGATTAGCTGTCTTAACACATTGAGTCCTAAGGTTTATTTTTTACGATATTTAAAAAAAACATAATGTAATATTGTTACGATTAAAAAATTGCCTATCAATCTGAAGCGCGAGCGCGCCGGGCGGCATATTTCGACGAAAAAAAAGAGCAGCACGACCGCGTCGATCGGCATTATTCGCAGATACATGAAGGAAGCGCTATCGCGCTTCATGGCACAATTCGACATGGGTTTTTAGAAACCCCTGGCACTAAAACGGTTATACCCCGAATTGGTTGCAGAATCGTATGTCGAACACCTGCTAGCTGGTTTTATGATAAGAACTTGTTGATAGAAGCGACTAGTCTAAACTGTTGGTATGGAAATGAGAAGACCTACACCGTGAGTGACTAAGAGTTGAAATGATTTATTTACTTCATCCTCAACATTAGCCCGTGGAAATCCACTGGTGAGCACAGATCTGCACACTTGGCAAACTTGATTTTGATTGATTATTTTTTTTTTATATATTTTTTTAAGACATCTCCCGCATTAGGATTAAATTCCTGTGTCGCGGGGACTTTACAAACATTCAAATAACGGGAACACAGAACACCCAGAGTCAGAACGACAATTTGTGGATTACACAAAGTTATTGTCCCGTGTGGGGATCGAACTCACAACACTCGACAGCGCAGTGGAAAAGCGACCACTTAAACCACTGCGCTATCCGTGCAGTGCTATTATTATTCAATGGCGCTGCAGCAGCCTGGTACATCCTTAACTGGTTCTCATGGCGTTCGCGAGAAGAAATTGAGTGACAATATTATTATGCCGGCGCCACAGAGCACTCATGATTTACTTACTTTAATTAAATTGAAAATATCTAGTCGCTCACTTCGTATGGATGTAAAAACATCGTCCACAATTTCAAATCTTCATCCTATTATTTTGCAAAAGTATGTTTGATTACTTACAACAGATCAACTAGTTAGTACAATTTGTAAAGTAACAGGACTGTTCTCATAACATAATAGCAATAAATCTTCGTATGCCGGCAAATTAAGTCGTAGCCATAACTTACATGCAACAATAACATGATACAAATTGCGAATCATTTCTATTTTTCAGGCCATTAACTCTGAACAATATCACGGCAGCGGAACGCGCGAGACTAAAATAAACGGAAGCCGAAATAGTTTGGAACCGGTGTCATCGTTGCAAATGTAAATGAACAATTAAAGCGCTCGCCGCGGCCAGGGACAATGATGATAATTATTTTAGTTTGCTGTCGGCGCGGTTGTCAGCGGCCACCCGCGCGCCGGAATGCTCCTCGGACCCCTATTTTCGCCATTAAACAGCGACACTTCTGCCATTCGTAAATTATTATCAGCCAGAGCTTTCATTACTCGGTGCCGTAACAAAGGAACTCGCTGAATGTAATGATTCAACATTGGTTCGAGTGCGCCGCCATTGTTCGCCATCAGAAATCACGGCTCATATTAGACCCTGAGGTGAAATTTGATTAATTCGTTACACTGTTCTCGGTTATCGCCAACTCTGGGTAGCTCCAGTGAATGGGAACAAAGAAATGAATGCATCAAGTTAGTTCAATATGTCTCTAACTGCATGCAGTACTTAAGATATTCAATTTATTAGAAACTCCTTCATACTGAAGTTGTAAAAGGATTACTTACCTATAAAATATTCATACGACAATATCTAGCCCCGTATTGGTGCAAAGTGGCGAAAGGCCTCTGAAGTATGATGTGATCATAAGATACCCTAAAAGTTAAAGGAACATATATACAAAAACGTTAGCATATTGGTTCTTCTTTAGAGTGGCGAATGTTAGGTAGCCTTTAGTAGACACGTCTAGAAGCTACATCAAGCAGTTGAAGATGCTGAGATGAAGTTTTTGTTTAGAGACTCCAAAAAAGAGCTATTGTGTAAAGAAATGTCTGTTAGCAAGCCTTGATATGACTGTCCTTGGCGTAAGACTTCGTGGCCATACTAAAAATTGCTGATTGCATGTCGTGAATGAGCCGGTACGCGGACCCCAGAACAGTGATGCCAAGAAGAAGATTTACCGAATAAATGTTACAAAACAAGTATGTTATCACTCTGGATGAAATACCTACTTTATTCTCACAGACTACATTATTATACAATAAAGTTATGCATTATTTGATACTGGAGTGTAATATAAAAAGCTACCTCTTATTATAAATATATGTATATAAAATATTTTACCCCTTTTATTTCCACAAATATTAAAAAAAAACAGAGGTTAATTGTTGGTTGTCTATTAATTATCATGTAACTTGTAAATAGCATTACTGATTGTGATCATGTTCACACAATATATTTGTCTTATCGTGACGATGTTGATGCTAAGATCCGATAAGCTGCGCTGTATTTGGGGGTAATATTTTTAATACTAATCTGATGTTGATATGTCGATTAATAAGCCAAACCTTTTATTCAAATTTTAAATTATGTAAGTGAAGTATTATACATTTTTAATCTGTAGAGCCGGCAAAATAATAGCATCACGCCATGTCTTCCCGTGGATACGCTGTGAAGCAGCAAAGGGTTATACCACGATAATGGCCAGTAGCATTATTCTGTTAATAACACCCTCTTTTTTAAGCTCTTTTTTAAGCCCACGTCCAGCGGTGGACCCCCACGTAGTGGTGATGATGATGATTATTGTTTTTTTAAATATAAAAATCAGTGTACCGCTTGATTCACATTGGTGATCAATTCACCACGTGGTTAATGTAGTATCATATAAACTAAACCCATGAGTGATGAGCTTAAATGAACTATATGGTGTGCGTTAATTTATAATGCTATTGGTATATCAATAAAGAAAATTAAAAAAAAATCTTAAACTACCACTGTTATCTTTTTGGGATTAAAGACAATAATATAAAGATAAATATAAATCAAACACAACGCATAAATCTTTATATTACAGAGAAAAATCAAAGTGGTGGTAAATCATAAGTCTTTGCGGAAAATATAAAAAATAAAATATAAAAAAATTAAAATTAAAAAATAAGACGGTAAAACAATTATCGTGGCCACACCATGAAACTTTTATCGTCAACGGCATCTATCACGCCATCTATCGTCAATCGCTTAGAAACGTGAAGTTCAGAAATCAGCGTATATTATTCGACAGTCAGTACATAAATTACGCAACTGTGGTACTGGATTATGATGCATATCCACAATGCGACTAGTTGAGTGAATTTAGCACGAATCTTGATTACACGTTTTCATTGCATTATACAACAGATTAATCAAATTTCAAAGATATTTAGAATCTTTTAATCCATCAGAAAATTTACAAGGGTTGTCCCAAAAGTAATTAACAGCGAACTCTAGCGGGCGTCGTAGACATCGTATACAGCTGAGCGAGGCGTCAGTATATAAATTATCTTAAGAACACGTCAGCATGGTATGGTAGTGGGATTCGTTTAAATGGAAAAATGGCGAAAATTCAAAAAGGCAACGAGAAAAGTCCGTCGTCTCAGATTTTAGAAAAATTATTAGGGAATTCCAGGCATTAAAAAAATGCCTGGAATTCCTGCTGCATAGAAAAAAGCATGTGGAAGATTTACTGTTAACCTTAGAACAGTATAGAGGTGGCTCACGAAATTTTGAAAAGATCGAACAAGCATCGAAGACAATCTGCGAGCGGGGCAGCCGCCTACTGTAAAAGATGATATTTTTCTTACAATAAACGATGCGTAAGCGCCACAAATCGAGTTCCGACGGGTACTAGTGTCATTGGACCGTACTATAAAAAACTTTCTTTAAGTTAAATTGCGTCCAAGACGACTGCAGTGATCTATTGATTTTGTACGGTATTGCTCGCCTACAAATCAGTGTACAAGTCATCGAACTTCTCAAAAATCTGCTGACAACAGCTCTACTACCTGACTTGTAGTCCTGATCAGAGCCCAACTAACTTCGATCTCTTTCTGAAGCTGATAATTTCTATGGTATGGTTTATGGTAAACCCCTCCTTTTTAAGGAGAAGAATATTAATATCCAGCGGTGGACTGCCACGAGCTGGTGATGATAATGATGACGACATATAAATCCACTGATCACAGTACACATGATGATTATGCAGTCTGCTAAATACGCCTGGCATGTTATTAAAATGTCACTATTAATAGTTCGGTGGTGAAATTTCATTAATTCAAAGCGCATTTGTTAAGTGCGAAGCGCGTGTGTGCGTACGATAGTGGCGATGCGAGGCTGCACGGGCGCGCGGGCGGACAGGCGGCGGAATGCTTTCGACTCGCGTAATTCAGTTAAACGAGTAATTTATGACTAGCAAAATTGCTGGCGTCATTGAAACGGACTATCTGATACTTGTATCAACAAATAACGGGATTTATGTAGCACGGGTATGCAGAGGCGTTTGATGTTCCTATTGGAGAATTGCCCGAAGGTCATCGGTTTGTAATTCACAGTGGATCCTGAAGCCTCTCTAATATATCTATAAAGGTCACTATAAATTTTTAGTCAGTTAAGTCTGATATGCTCCGCGGTTTGCATCAGTTCGATGTAGGATTTCTCTAGGTAAAAAAAACCAAAGCTGTACGTAATAGTACACCAACATTTCGCCAGGGCGTTTTCAACCAAACCTGATGAAGGGCGAACTGATTTGAATTGTACGTGATTTCGTTCACCACTCATCACCATTCCCAGTCCATATTCGTCCCCACTACAGGGGCACGGACCTCCGCTGATCAGGAGGGGGATTAGGCCATAGTCTACCATGCTGGCCTAGTACGAGTTGGTAGACTGCACACACCCATGCGGACATCCAGGTTTCCTCATGAATTTTTTCTTTTTCCGTAGGTATATTGGGATCTACAATATTCACCACTAGCAACTAATAATTATACAAATATTAGCTTATAACCGCGACTTTGCTCGCGCTCGTACATATCAGAGACCGTTGAAAATACAGTTATTTGATAACTTTGTAAACTATTTTTTCCATCTATCAGGAACAGAATTTCTTTTTTTTTTAGAATAAAAGGTACCCTATGTTCTTCTCTGTACCCCTGACAATATGTGTACAAAATTTCATGATGATCGGTTAAGTAGGTAAGACCTGAAAACGTAATAAACAAACTCACATTCGCATTTATAATATTAGTTAGAATCATATCAAAAAGTTTTTAATAAAATGTAATAACGAAGAAGAAAATGGGCTGAATATATTTTTATTTTCCTATTTAAACCGTAAATAATTCCGGTTTTACTCCAGGAGGCGGTCTAAGTTTATTTATTTATTTATATTGCATACACAAATGGTATAAGGGCGGGCTTAATGGATTTCTACCGGTCGAACTTTAGATGGTACTAACATTGCATAAGGTAGGTGAAGTATCTCATGGAGAATAAATGAGTATTAGACGCAAGCTTCTCTAGCCAGTATAGTAGAGTAGTTATGCTGGCACAATTCTCAGCTCGTTCTCACAACGCTCATGGAGTATTATGCCGAATTCACACTACAATAACATACATAGCATTTAATGGATGAGGCATTATTTATTTAAAGATAAGTAATTGTTGTACTTATACAACAATATATGTATACTTGTAAGTACTGAAGTACACAATTGTAGACAAAGGTTATTTCTATATTACAGCAATGTTAAAAATAATAATAAAACTACAATAGTTTTATTATTTTTTTTAATATTGACTATATTATTATTTTTAATATTTTATTTTTATATTGATTATATTATTATTTTTAATATTGAAAATAATAATAAAACTAAAATAGTTTTATTATTATTTTTAATATTAAGATTCGAATGACATTCGAAATAAATCAATATTAAACATCTACATACACTCACGCCGGTATCCCATAAGGGTAGGCAGAGACCACAGTTTGCCACATACTACGATCCTTGCACACCTCTCTCGTCTCATCTAAAACCATACATCTTTTCATATACTTTCGTCGATTAAGGGTACTATGAACTTGTCCTTTTTGAAGTTGCTTACAATTAATACTTAAGATATTATTAACCACAGTTTTGAGGAGATGATTTGCAATTAGATTCTATTAGACCGTGTCAACACGTATTTCAAACACACAAATATCTAGAAAACTAATTCTCTTTATTTACGAATAAAACAATAATTAAATTGAAGCTATAAAATATTCTAAGAATGGTGCACTCTTGTCGGTCGGTCGGGTGCCCATAACGCCGGCCGCATTTCCTCGTTGTATAGCTATTGCTAAACGTTGAGCTAAATAGCACCCAGCGTTCTGATCGCCTGCTGTACTGACCAGGCAGACCGCGATCTATTTGACAACTTTGTGAGCTACTGTACTACTGTAAGGCCCTAAAGTTTCTAATCCAAACAAATATCTTGTATGTACATTTATTTGTTGATAAGAACGTACATAAGTACGCAGCGCGGGAGGTGTCGGTCTATTTAGTCGCCGCCCACTATCAGCCTTAGAATAATGTGCATTATTATAATTGAAAACGATGTACAGTGACTGGTGCCAACAATGTCTTAATTGCGGAATACATGTAAAGATAGATGGATACTGCTTTATTGACATACCAAAAAATAAATATATACAGAAAGGAGACAACGAACACAAATGTGATACAAATAGGCGATCATATAACGCACAGTGAGCTCTTCAAGGGAACCCTTGGATCATGTAAGGCGGCGTACTCACGTCCTGTGCGGCCCCACTAGAAGAACATGGAGAGCAAGGCTCTCTGCTGACAAGAGAGGCCCCTGGAGAAAAGGGCAAAGCTCACCCACATCGCGAGATTAAGTGCTCGCGCGACTCCCGCGACTGGGCACCAGGGCTCAAGGACGTCGTGTGGTTTTTAGTGGGAGTGAAGCCCACACAACCATTGCGTCGTGCTCACGGCATAGCGGTATGCGTTCAGGCATTTCCCACGTGGATAAAAAAGGGAACCATTGGATGTTAATAAATTGGGCAAAAAGGTCCTTGAATGGAGACCACGTACTAGCAAGCGCAGTGTGGGACGGCCGCCTATGAGATGGACCGACGACCTGGTGAGGATCGCTGGTTCTCGCTGGATGCAGGTGTCTGTGGACCGGTTGCGCTGGAATTCGATTGGAGAGGCATATGTTCAGCAGTGGACAACTACGGGCTGAAATGATGATGATAATGATGATGAAATTATCAAAAGATTGATTACTTAATATATAGATATTTCACACGGAATCAGTTTTTATAAACTGACATTCACTTTATACAACCAATTTTTGGTATTCCCCAAACTTTTTTGACCACTTGCCACTTTTTTCGGTTTTTAGTAAATCCCGCGCTTAATAAGTTTTGCAAATTCATTAACTTCAATTGTGTTTTTGACAGCTGGTATAGTGTCACTCACTTTGCAAGATGTCAATTTCAATTTCTAACAGTAGTGATGTCATCGTCGACCTCTGGGGGTCGATATTGATCACTTTGGGTATTAACGTTATAAATTATAACATACTCATGGAAAACTCGGAAGGCCCGAGCGATGCTCGGTCGCCCAGGTACTTTACGTTTCAGCCAAATAGTTTATTAATTTTGTTACCTAAATTAAAATCGGAAAATATATCGATTCCAATATTATGAAATAGTAAATATATTATACTAATTCTAGTAAACCTATTCGTAAAAGGATTTTTTTTAAATCGACTAATAATGTGACTTTTTATGTAGGTGTTCTACTCCGTAAGCCTCGCCTGTCTCCTGAGATAACAGGCGTAAGATTAATAATGTATTTTGAAGTTTCAAGTTAATGAGTAACAGGAGTCACATAAATAAAATTTACACAAATAAATACTTCCCCTATTTTACACTTATAATTGCTGTCATTCAAAACACGATTAAACATATGCATTAATAAAAAATCTCAAATTTTAAAGAAAAAATTTAACCCCATTTCACCCCTCAGAACAACACCTTTTTTCATAATATTATTTTATAAAGGATTACTGCACCCTATAAAAACGTACCTCTCAATTTTAACGTTTTTATTCTTTATAATTCTTGAGATTTCGTGGTTAGATTAATTATTTATAAGTTTAATTTTAAGTTAGGTTTAGTTTTAAGTTCAATTTTAAGGTTTTTATTTTTTATAATTTTTATTCTTTATAATTCTGGAGATTTCGTGGTTAGATTAATTATTTATAAGTCAGTGACATATCGATTGCGGGTAGACCCCCGACTAGGTAGACTGATGACCTGGTGAACGTCCCGAGCAATTGGTGGATGCAGGCGGCCCATAGCGCTCGATGTGGCAATCATTGGAGGAGGCCTATGTCCAGCAGTGGACGTCTGTGGACTGATATGATGATAATGATGATGATGATGAAGTCAGTGACGTATTGACTAAGTTACTAATACCCAAAATGGTCAATATCGACCCACAAGGTTCAACGACGACATGCAAAGGGTCCTTGCCAGCTGTCAAAAATGCATTTGAAGTTGATGAATTTGTAAAATTTTATTAGCTAAGCAGGGGGTCTACCCAATACGAAAAGCAAGTGGTCTGGGAGACAAAAAAGTTTGGAGACCTCTGGATTAAATAAATGTATTTATTAAATAAATATTACAGATTTGACTGCAGATGGATAGTGTAGTTTTAATTATTAACTAATATAAATTATATTTTTAAATTTATAAACAACACAAAAATCAACAAGTTTTTATTAGTGCGAAATTTCATACAACCCAGTCATTTCTACCACCTTTCACCCAAATTTATTTAATATCTACTTATATAATATTTTCTTCTATAATAATATTTGCCACCCGACACGTATCGTTTCCCGCGGGGCGAAAAGTGGGCCATGGATAGCCACTTTGCTACATTAAACGATCGTAGCAAGTGGAAAGAACTTTGCCTACCCCAATTTCTCGGTAATATAGTGGTTCATATTCCCGCCAATCACGCGGGAGAGCGGGGTTCGATTCCCCGCCGGAGAACCAGGGAAATAGGCGTGATTGTATATACGTATGTATTTCTAATATGTAAAATATAGTGAAATATATTGAAATAATTTCACACCATAATAACACTTCGAACTCGAAACAAAATTATTTAGACCACAACATAGCTAATGGGAGTCTGCTGGACATGGGCTTCCTCCTTAAAGGGGGGGGGGGGGATTTGCCACAATTTCCACACCTGGCAGGCATCTTATTGATCGCTGTAGATTTTGATTGAATAAGAGAATAACGCTGGTGACCATTATCCAGGTACATCCCTTAGCTGAATATTATACCGGTGCCACATAGCAAACATAGATAATATCTCTAATTTACCGGACCGGAAGATCAGAATAGGCATTTTTTTATAATATAATCTATATACTTTAAAAAAAAAGACAACTCCCGCATTAGGATTAATTCCTGTGTCGCGGGGACTTTACAAACATTCAAATAACGGGAACACAGAACACCCAGACTCGGAACAATCATTTGTGGTTTATACGACGTTGTTGTCCCGTGCGGGGATCGAACCCACAACACTCGATAGCGCAGTGGACGCTTAAACCACTGCGCCATCCGTGCAGTCAATACGAATCTAATACAAATAGAGGGAGATGAAAAAGAGTCGCAAACACCGCAGTCAACCATGAGACGACCCGTGACCACGACCACTCCACAAGGAGTATACGACTAAGAAGAAGAAGATGGTGAATTCTATATAAAAATATATAACAATATATAATAATTTGAATAAATGGAATTTAAATCTAAGATAAATTAAAAATAAATCATTTTAATATTTATATTAGCCAGTTACTGTACAGACTTTGTACTGTTCCTTTTTACATTAATTACGAGTATATAACTGACGACTGATTGATTCAATAGTAGTGACACAACTTTCTGGGCTCATTGGTCCTGGGTGCGAATCCTGGCAACTCTGTGTGATGAGACGAATATATTTGGCTAGTTACTAGGTCCTTTAAAACTTAAGGTTGTATCGAATAGATTCCTTATTTGCCCTCTATATTAAAGCCTCCTCACATTAAGCGACGGTCAAACCAGAACCCAGTTCGGGTTTGTAAATCTGTATAGTAATAAATTTTCACATGATATATTTATGTAAAAAAAAACTGAGTAGGAAAGCTTCGTGAGGAAATCTGCATACCCACATGGATGTGTGAAGTGTAGGCCAGCGTGTTAGACTACGGCCTAAACCTACTCTTGACTAGGAGGGGTCTGTGCCTCTGTAATGAGGACAAATATGCACTGAGGATGATGGAAATGACGATGAGATAGAAAGAAAAAAGATTAATTTATCATATGCAATAACTACGAAACTAACAATATTATTGGACAAGTACTAGCAGTATAGAGACGAAAGTTTCTATCACAAACAGATCATGCTCCGAAAGCATAAATTTGTAGCGATTAAAAACCGATTAATCCATCAAACTTTCAATTATTCATTTTACACGCTAAGTAAATTCTTCTAAATAAAATTATTTTTAAAGTTTTCCAGATAATAATAAAAGAACTTGATAGACACACCTGAATTAGTTAGTGTGTTGTCCCCAAGTCCCGTGGACGTATCGACGTCGGCGTGAGCGTCAGCTACTACGAACGGGACGAGCACGCATGCCCAAGCGCACCCGGCGGCCAACATCCACGCGCATTGTACCTCTAAGCAGGTATACTGTTTACGTCTAGCCATATCACATCACCAACTAATCAGTTCAATTGCGATCACTCATTTAAATATAAAAAGTCAACCATTAACTTTTGTTAAAAAAAGAATGAAGCTACATCAAAGTTTTATGGTTGTTTGTAGAGTTTGAAGTGTGGCGCCGTGAGGAACCGCAAGTTCGCGTCGGCGGTTGCAAGCGGCGTGAGTCAAGTGACGGCGGCTTTGCGGCGTGGTCGCGAGAGCACTGTCCGCGACTGCACATCGTCGCCGCAGCCGGCTCCTGCGGAGTCGCACCGTCTCGCACCCTGTCGCGAGGAGGGCCGCTGCGCGCGCACCCTCGCCGCCGACCAATGGCGCCCTAGGGGTGGGACCGCGCGTAAGATGCACGGAAGTATATGCGAAGGCCTATGTACAGATGATAGCGGACAGGTGGTTTCGCGGCCGTAATTAGGCTGCTGATAACTTATTGCTACATAAATATGGTTACAAGCTGGACGATTAAGATAGCGCCCGGAACCATGTCAAAGTGCCGACCCTGCCCCGGGGCGTTTTACCAACCAATTTACTTCACCGCTATTTTATATACTTTTAGGGCCGGATTCTAATAACGTTGAAGAGATTTCAGAGCCTTCTTATAAAATTCAGCTCGACTTGTGAGATAAGTGATGTATATAAGCAAAAATATGTTCAATTCATATATTTAATTTCTATTTATATATTTAACTACTATCTCTTCCTACTCCTTCCGAGATAGTAGTATCCTATAGTCCTTTTCTTAAATTCCATATTCCCTGCTCAATACACCTTTTCTACCTCATCCTATCCACTAAGCCGTGGGAATGCAATGAGGAACTTTAACACGTTTGGACCTTGTAAAATGGCGGCGTTGTGGTTCACCACCCGACACGTCTCGTTGCCCGCGGGGGAGAATTGGACTGCGGATAGCCACTGCTACATTAAATGGTCGTAGCAGGTGGAAAGAAGTGGTCTCTGCCTACCCCAGTAGGAAAG
>WUAW01023214.1:13578-30309 GCA_017165845.1 Thaumetopoea pityocampa
CACACACACACACACACACACACACACACACACACACACATGCGCACGCACACACACACACACACACACATGCGCACACACACACACACACACATGCGCACGCACACACACACACACACACACACATGCGCACACACACACCAAATTCTAATTTTAGGTTCAATCAACACGTATGAATGTGTTTAACATAAAAAAAATGGACTTAGGATATATTATAAATCATCGCCATCATCAGCATTATATTGTGTACGCCGGCGATACCGTTTAACTCTAATACCTTCTTTTTTACAATCGGTTAAATGTTATTTAAATTGTGTCAAGACATGCTGTTGTTTGTTCTGTTCACTGGACCGAATAATATGAAAGGCGTCTGTAGTTATGGTGTTGACATTTTGGATAGGTGAGGCGGCTTGTGTTTTAGTACGGTATAAATAAAGCACGTTAACATGAGTCACATATTGGAATAATTTATGTTCCAATATTTTCAGTGGTACGTGTTTAGTGGTACGTAAAATATCGAGTCCCAGCTTATCTCTGAATAACATAACTGATGCAGATACTTCAGGACTACAGGGATATATACGTTGGAAGGTCGTTAGAAATTGCCCAGAATCGTAGCGCCTACAGTAAAAGCACACTCAATACGTCAGATAACTGCGCATCGATATTATACATAGGTAATTGGATTAGTTATTAGTGACCCTACTTTCTAGGCCAATAAGCCCTGGATTCGAATCCCGGTAGGGATAAATTTTGTTGTATGTATGCATTTGTCGATATAAGAATGGATCATATATCGTTGTTCAGTACTCAAAATATATGGAATTCTAGTTGTAGTAGATTCAAAGCATTCTATCGCGATATTTGCAGTATAGCACTTTTAAGCTGTTGTTACAAAATATCGTAACGAAACAATTATAATAATAATTATTTCGTTAACTCTTTTAAATGTGAGTGAAGTGGTTCTTCGTCTTTGTCTATTTTTCATAGTGGCAATCGGTTGCAAATTCGCGCCGTTTCTCCTATTATCGAGTGTATATATTTTGTGCTTATATAATATTTATTTCAGGTTTAAAATAAAATTTCGCTGTGTCACATTTTATTGCTTCTCCGGAGTATTGAAGTCAATCCGTCGAATACCTGAAGTGGTTCATACAGTCGTTAAATCAGGTTAATTAGTTTTCGATTCATTCATTCATTCATGCATCTCAATTTATACAATATCCACGATTTACTGTTCTGCTTTTTTCGACAGTATATTTTATTTAATTATTTATTTTATTTATTTATTCAACAGTTTCTTGCTATGCTTACAGCAATGCCAAAGCGCATAGCATATATCTTTAAATGGTCGTTATTTTGTTGTGTTTTACTGGGGTGAAAATACTACATGGACTACCGCAAGCCGCGGGGCCGTTTTGGCGACGGTTAGACCTCTATTGACTAATACACGGACTAATAATTCCGCTGTGGCCGGTATACACACATGTGAGGGGCTCCGGAATTGTACTAGAACATCTAACGTGCCCCTGGGCCTCACTCTTTCGAGCACTCGTGTCAACTAATTTTTTTTATTGTATTTTATGGCCTGGTTTCTGAGACCTTTAAGTCAAGTCATCATTTAATTTATACTTTCGTCATGTTAACAATAAACTTTTTACATTAACACATTGACTGGGCAAGAATATCCGCAGACTTATATGCCTTGAAAAATACGGCCACTTTGCTATGTTAATCAAAAATTCATTCCAATGTTTCAATATTGTTCACGATTATTGACGATTAATACACAAAACAACACCAAATTTATATATTAAACATCACAATAAATTAATATAAAATGTTAAAACTCTGTATATCAGTATGCCCGCCTGTAACGCGGGAGACCGGGGTTCGATTCCCCGCCGGAGAGCCAGGGAAAAGGGCGTGAGTGTATGTATGTATGTTAAAACTCTAAGTGATGCTTCACTCGGATTGCCGCCAAAACTCGCATGAACTATTTAAATATCATTAATCAGACATCATCAAATCGTTCATTCTTCAATGTCATCAATTAGGCAATGCTTTCGAACCTATCGATTTTTTGGTATTTCTTATAAATAAGCGTCTGTCCTACCGAAGTATTGAAATGTAACGATATTTACACGACTTACGAAAAGACAAGGATTGTTACCGATTTATTTGCTGATTTCACAATTCTCAGTTGGCAATTTTTTATTCTTCATTATTTCTTCACTTGTTGAGGTTTTACGGGAAATTGTATGAATTCATAGTAATTACAGAATGTTCCTGATATTTTTTGGGGAATACCTTTCTGTAGAGCTGGGTCATACTAGCTAGATCAATTACGGGATTCCTGAGCTAATTGGCTTGTCTATATAAACAAGAATTCGGATTATATTTTTTTTCGTTTTTGTAATTTAGAATAGAAACCTTTTTAAACTTATTCGCAACTTAATCTGTGAAAAAAATTAAACGCCAGAGGGTTTTGGGTCATAAGGGGCCTCGCCGACCTTCTTTTTAGGTCGACTATTTGTTGATAATATCTTTTGTTGTTTAAAATACTTATTATAAAAATTTTCGTATTTTAATTTTATAGTAAGTTGTACCTACTATATTGTATTCCTCTTGTTTTAGAAAAATAAACCTTGAATATCGTTCTTGTTCAGACTTTTAGTTTTAAATGGCACACCCTGGCCATAATTTTAAGTTTAGAATATGATTTATATATTCTTCACACTCTTGTCAAATTTCCTCCGTATATATATACAGACTTTTCTCTAATCTTTTTGCTTCTTAAAAATTATCTTAATATAAATATTTCTGCTCACTCTGCATTATTAATTACAATCTAGTAATAATTTCTTTTTTACAAATTGTTTTTTTTTTTACTAATTGTTTTCTTCATATACCAATTTATGCAAACATATCGATAACAGTCAGCCATATCATCATTCATAATCAGCCATATCATTTTGACATTGAGGCAAACAGTGTTCAGTTCAAAACAAAACACAGTGTAAAGACCATGTTTTATGTTAATATTATCGGATATTTTGTTTTTAAAGAAGACGAAATAAATACATGATTTAGTTTCATCGTTCCGTGGAATTTGAACTTTAGCGTCTTATCGATTTCAATAATTAAGGTATGTACCTACATATCGCTCATCCAATAGAACAATGACGTAATTACATTTTTGCAATTTATCATAACAAGCGTTTCAGTTTAAAATTGGATTACTTATACCCATTTTTTAAATCATATCAATTATCATGATTTTTCATAATTTATTTATAGATTATTATTAATAATTTGAGCATTCTCTAAAAAAATCAATATTAAACAACAAATCATCCAAATTAAACACAAAATAAAATTTTAACTTTTTTGCAATTACGTCATTATTCTATTGGATGAGCAATATCTTGTTATTGATTAAGTGTCGCATATTTTTTCATATTTCATACTTACGCTTATAATTTCGGGAGGGGGTAGGCAGAGGCGTACGTAATAAGAAATCCATACAAATATTGACTTGCATTTTGTACATGCTTAATTAAGAAATTGCTTAATTTATTTCAGATATTAAATATCTGTATCAGAATTTATTAAATATCTGTAGTACCTAATAGTGTTTATTTTTTATTACGCCCATGGTCTGTACTAATACAGACTTTCAGTATGTATATATACATCGATGTTTGTCCTCATCTCTAAATAGTATAAAACGCAGTCGCTATTTGCATCTTTATGTTTGTTTATCCGCTTAATTCTTCTAATCTACGCAATCTATATCGATGCGGCTTAGAGATTTTTTTATATATATTTATAATTATTGATCGAGTCAATTATGGTAGTTACCTGGGGTATTTAATGTTGATCAAAACTACTCTACAATATATTATTTAAATCAATACTTTAGAAGAAGATATCACAGATTTAAAATTACGCTCAATTAATAATCCATTAATAATCATCCAAATAATCCAAATTAATAATCCAATAATCCATCGATGTTTGTTTGTTTATTTGTTTGTTCGAGCTTCACGCAAAAACCAGTGAGTAGATTTGGATCAAACTGTTACTGTCTTAAAGATACTATTCCGACTTAAATACAGCGGCATGTTTCATCAAAATCGGTCTATTAGAATTGAAGATACAGTTTGAGCCCTGTTTTAGTGGCCGCCGTCAAGGTACAAGAGCTCAAGTAAAAGTGGTTATTAGGCTTTTTATATAAATCATGATTGTTTTGAGATTTCTCATGCAGCCGAAATTCACGCCGGTGGAGCCGCAAGTAAAATATAAATTAATAACTTAGCATATAACACAGGTTAAAAATTTATTTGCACACATTTACATATTCACATATTTACACACACTCAACATTTACACACTTTTCGTAACGATGAACTGTCAATATCGAAGCTCTAACAAATTAATAGGTTAGCACATAACATTGTTTAACTAATTCAATTGCACCCATACGAAACCGGGCGGGTCACTATTTAATAATAGTGACGTTTCTTATCAGCATATCCACAGAAATACGCGCATGCACAAACAATGGGCGTTAAACGCTTATGTTTGAACGTTTATTGGTTTTTGTTAATAATTTAGACTTCTGAAAGCAACGGGACGGCATTGTTTGTTTTCTTTTATGTTTTTTTATGGCGCGGCCGCTACCATAAGGCCGCTCGCAAACGAAGGGGTGGCGAATCGAATGTAAGGCAAAACGACGGTGCTTTTTTATTCTCATAAATTTCAACCACTGTGTTCAACGGGTGGCTTCCCCTCCACGTTAAAATTGATTTACAAGAAGTGAACGTGTGAATAATTGAAAAATTCGAATGACCGATTTTATATTACGATAATTCGTGGATGGAGTTGTATTTCTTTTTTATTAAATTTTTTACAGATTTATGAAGGATTGAATTTACTTGGTAATTAGTATCAGAACTTCGTTATCATTCGCGGTATTGTTAAACTGGTAAGCGCGGGTGGGCGGCGGACAGACATTCAGGTACTCGTAGTTCACCAATACAATTAACTCGATGACTAAGGTTATATACCCTTAGAGTATCATCATCATAATCAATCCGTGAAAGTCCGCTGCTGGACACGAGCTTTCACCTTAAAAGGGAAGGGTTTGCCATAATCTCCAGGGGTCTTGCAGATCGCAGTAGATTTTGATTGAATCTTAAGATAACACTGCTGTCCATTATCCTGGTACACTCCTTATCTGGTTCACACAGCATCCACGGGAGGAGATGGAGTGACACTATTATTATGCCGGCGTCACACAGCAAGTTAGACTGTATAGTATACTCTAAGACCTCAGTTCCCAAAGTGGTCCAGGTGGACTCCCAGGGGTCCACGTTGGCGTATGCAAATTTCCATAGATCTAATCTTCACATTTTTGTCGAGTTTTGGGAATATGGTTGAAATGTAGCTGCAGGGGGTCCACTGGAACCAGCTAAATTTTAAAAGTGGTCTATGAGAAAAAAAGTCTGTGAACCTCTGCTCTAAGAGTATACCATTGTATTGAGCAATGTAGGTTTAACTCTCATACAAAGATCAATATTTAGGTTCATCATTATCATAATATCCGTTGATTCACGTCCTATGTAGCACACAGGCCTCCTCATGATCGCTACACCGAGCGTCTGTGACGCGCATGCATCAACCTGTTACCTGCGATCTTAATTAAGACATCAGTTCATCTAGTCGAAGCTCGTTCTACACTACGCGTTCTCTCGTCTGTCGGTAATGCGAGCTATCTGCACCGCCTACTACAACTTTAGCTTTGAAACACTTTGGAGTCATTTCGCTATTCCGATTCTTCTGTAGATTTCCTCGTTTCGGATCCTATCTCGTAGAGAAACTCTAAACATAGCTCTCTCCATTATTTTCTAGATAACCTTGAGATCTCTTATTACCTCACCGAACGCCGCCCAGCTGAGTTGGATTCGTCGACTGAGTTTTTTCTTGAAGTTGGACTTATCCAAAGTTAGACGACAAGTAATCCGAAACAATTTCGAGAATAGAACTATTTAAAACTATTGGGTGGCGCGGAGCATGAATATTTACACGATCTTGGTCTTTCCATATTAATTTTAAGGCCCACTTGTTGAGGAATTTATGCTCTATTTGTATATTATTTGCGTATTATATCAATATTATTTACATATTCTATACACTATTTCTGTGTCCATATTAATCATATTAATAATATTAATGGCGACTACATCACACATCGTCGGTTTGCCGATGATATAGTACTCATGGCAGAATCGCTTACAGACTAGAGCATACTCGTAATGCTCCAAAACCACCACAATAGAGCTTTTCAATAGGTAAGCTTAAAAAAGGATATAGGTAATGGGATAATCTGCAAGAGAACGAGAGTCGCCGACGTAGCTCAAAGGATTGCAAAACTGTAGTGGTAGTGAGCGGAGAACATAGCTCGCAGAACCGATGGAGGTTGGGGTCTTAAAGTGCTGGAGTGGCGACCCCGAACCGGAAAGCGTAATGCGGGTGGACCCCCGACTAGGTGGACCGATGACCTGATGAAGGTCGCCGGCAATCGGTGCATGCAGGCAGCTCATAGCTGCTCTGTGTGGCGATCATAGCGATGTCCAGCAGTGGACGTCCTTCGGCTGATATGATGATGATTAATGATAAGCAGACTTTTTCGTACTTGCTAAAATATTCACGTTTGGCTTGCCAAACGTGAATATTTTAGCACTACGAGTTCCTAGAAACTTGTGTCTAGGAACTCGTAGTAGATGTAACTTGCATCGCAGGATAATGCTGACCTTTAGCCGGTACTCTAAGTACCCACGGAAAGAAATGGAGTGATGCTATTAATCACATATTACTTATATTCGTAGTGCGCAGTAAATTATTTTTATAAAGCCTCAACCACAAACTTTTTTTCTATAAAAAGAATTGTATTGTCAATAGACAATATATTCCTTTTTGTAAAAAAAACAATACCAGCAAAAATGGAGCGGTTTTATTTAAAAAAAAAACTTGCTATAAACTGCAGCTTCATTCTCATCTACTGTACGACTATAGGGCACGGGACTCTCTCTCTCTGAATGACAGTGGTTTGGCTATAGTCCTCTATGGTGGCCTAATACGAGTTGGTAGACTATACACTGCGTCGAGATAATCTCTCAGGTTTCTTTAAGATGTTTTCCTTCACCATTTGAAGCGAATAATGATTAATTCTTTAATTATTAATCATCATCATCACCAGTCCATATTTGTTTCCACTATAGGGGCACTGACCTGCCGTGATTAGGAGCGAGAGGAGGTCGTAGTAGCTGGCTTAGTGCCGGCTGGTAGACTTCACACATCCATGACCACGAAGCTTTCCTTCTCCGTGAAGTACATTAATGTCTATAATATAGACCGTATATAAATTAGAAATAATTTAGTGATACCGGACTGGGTCGAACCTACGACCTTTCTATCGCAAGCCGTGCCTGAGACCACTAGACGACTAATGTAATTAAATTATTAATGCACACATGATTTCGAAAAGTCATTGGTGTCTGCCTTGGATTCGAACTCGAAATCTAAGACTTGGCGTGTATGGTTATACCATTAGGCTTTCACTGCTTTTTAAAATTTTCTGATACCTATAATCATAATTTATAGCCCATGTTTCACCTTGTAAATAGTCAAAATAATTGACTCATAGGTTAAGCCGTTTAGATTTAACAATCGGACAGGTAGACAGGTGTCCACCTGTACACAGTGCTAATATAATAAATGTGAAAGTGCGTCCGCACTTTCACATTTATTATATTAGCTTTAAACAATATTTTTATTTCAGGTTATATAGACTATTCGCTGACAATGAAGCTGCAAGCTGTAGACCGTTCGATAGCGATAACCTGTATTGCTGGCATATTGATCTCCACGTATGTTTTGTACGTGGAAATGGCTGTGAATACTATACCTGGTTACAAAGCGCTCTGTGATATCTCTGAACACACGAGCTGTTCACATGTGTTATCGTCAGAGTAAGTTATTGGATTGCTTTTGTTACGCTGTGACATTAAACGATTGTATTGTAACCTTTTGCTGTGTGGCGCCGGCGTAGTAATAGCGTCACTGCATCTCTTGCCGTGGGTGCTGTGAGAACCAGTTAACGGATGTACTAGGACAGAGGTTCCCAGACCTTTTTTTCTCATAGACCACTTTCAAAATTTAGCTGGTCCCGGTGGACCCCCGGCAGCTACATTTCTACCATATTCCCAAAACTCGACAAAAAATGTGAAGATTAGATCTAACTATGGAAATTTGCGTACGCCAACGTAGACCCCCACTTGGACCACTTTGGGAACTAAGGGCCTAATGGGCAGCAGCGTTATCCTGTTATTCATTCAAAATTTACTGCAATCTCCAAGACGCCTGCCAAGCGTGGAGAAATTTGTAGTAAATGGTTACTTTAACATAAATATGTTACGTTTGTTCGTTACACAATAGTTTAAATGTATCATTATTATTATTATCTAAATCAGAGGTCCTCAAACTTTTATGCCCATTTTATATATATATAAATATATATATATATATATATATATATATATATATGTGTATGTATATATATATATATATGTATACATACATATATACATACATAGTAGACTGAATAACAGAATAACACTGCTGCCCATTATCCTAGGAAATACATCTCTCAGCTGGTTTTATTGTATCATCATATCAGCTCACAGACGTTCACTGCTGGACATAGGCCTCCTCTAATAATCGCCACAATGAGTGATTATAAGCCGTCTGCATCCACGGATTGCCCGCGACTTTGATCAGGTCATCGGTCCGTCCACCTAATCGGCGGTCTACCCGCATTACGCTTTCGGGTTCGGGGTCGCCACTCCAGCACTTAAGATCCCAATGTCTATCGGTTCTGCGAGCTATGCACCCCGCCCGTTGCCACATCAGTTTTATTGTATACCGGAAACAATTTGTAATAACGTGCAACAAAAGTTTGATAAATGCGGCTATTATCATCGATGTACTTGTAGTTAACTAATTGATTGATTTTAATAAGTAGATTAATGATTCAAAGTGGTTTTATCTTAGTGTTATCTAGATTTTATTATTTTAATAGTTCAACTGTTTTTGTTATGTAGTAGGTTTTTCGGTGTAGACCAGTGGACGCAAATAAAATAGGTTATCTCTAGGTCATCAAACAAGTTTTACGTGCAGGAGCATCGTACACAAGTTCACGTCTTGTGTGCGGTCGCATTCCACACCTAGACACGTCTTTAAAATAGACAGCAGATTGATCTCGATATGTCCAACAATTGGGGTTACTTATCAGAATCACAATTGGAGTGTCGATGTGCTGAAGTAATAAATGGTATTTGGACATGTTTGTTCGTTTCATGCAAACTAGTTTGATCAAGAGTATAGTATAGTATAGCACATAATATAATAGTACAGTATAGCTCAGGAATATGAAACCATCATATCAGCCATCACATCATCATCATATCAGCCCACAAACGTCCACTGCTAGACATAGGCCTCCTCTAATGATTGTCATACCGAGCGGCTATGGGCCGCCTGCATCCACCGATTGTCCGCGATCTTTATTACATCATTGGTCCATTTAGTCGGGGGTCATCCAGCACTACGCTTTCTGGTTCGGAATCGCCACTCCAGCATTTCATATTAACTTGTACATAAAATTTCCTCATCTGGATTTAAAAGAAACCATTAATAAAATTATTTCGCTTCGTCTAAACTGGTATAAAGTCTATAACAAAAAAAAAATTCTGATACTTTCATTTAGGTTCCTTGGCTTTATAAAAGGGCCCCATACTGTGACTACGGGCCCCTGCGTGGCATAAAGACCACTCTGGGTACAAGCACATTTGAATTCATTTTATCCTGCTGCTAAATGGTCAAATTTCACCGTCCGATAAACGTTTCTACTTGAGTATTGTTATTCCATTTTCAGATTTGCCAAAGGATTTGGTATAGCGTCAGAAGAATCGCCGTTAAACATTCCGAATGCTATTTATGGAGTGATGTTCTACTGTCTCATCATATTTTTATGTAAGTATAAAAATATTAATATATTCTTTCGTTTATTGCGCTGCACGAACCGATTTTTATTTCGTGGAAGTTACCACAGATTCTTTACAAACATCTGCGCGTTTGATATAGTCTTTTTACGATTGCCCAAGAAGTGTGGTTTAAAATTTTATATATGTATATTCATACGTATCTATATGAGTATAAAAATAAAAATAATATTTTGGTCATTCGGATACAAACATTTCCGCTCATCACACAAAGTTTGTTCCTACCAGGATTCGAACCCGGGACTAATTGACATATAAAGCAGAGAGTTTCATTATTCCATTCTAATTTCTAAACGCATGATCCGAGCCATGGATGTGGTATTGTTAGAATCCTAAATGACATATGCTAAGTAAAAATTTAAAATATTTAGGCATGGCTGTACTCAAAATGGCATTCGTCTTTTTTGCACACAAGCTAACAGTAAATAAGTATTTAGTAGTAGTAAGTAGTAGTAGTAGTAGTAGTAGTAAGCAGTAAATACATAAATAACCTGTGTACTGTGTTTAGGTACGATTTATGACATGCCGTTGAATATGTAATAATTCTTACATTCTGAAAACAATATCTGTCAATTAAATATGGGACAATTTATAACTATCGTTATTAATATAGTTGAATACTTTTAAGACTTGTTTAAATATTATTAATTAACCCAAGTGTCAGTTACGTTTATTTAAAGAAAGGCCAAAATTTCCTTAATGTTGGCAGAAAATAATTTTGATCGTGTATCTCCCTGTTTCTATGAAATTTAGCTGCAAGGCTACAGTTTTCTTTTTATACCTCGGTTAAAGTAGTAAACTCCACTATAATTTTGAAAAATCTCAAAATGTTAGCTTTATTTTATTTTATTTTATTTATTTATTTATTCTTATTGTACACAAACATGTAAATACATTTGTTAATAGAGAAAAAAGATGTACAAAGGCGAGCTTAACTCAAAAATTTGCTTTGATATTTATCCTAGGCATGCATTTATAAATACATAATCTATCAGATTAAACGGCGGTTATTAAATGATTCGTTGTTTATTCGTTCGTTCGAATGGTTGAATGTTTTATTAAGATGAAATGGAGTCAGGTGTTTACGGTAATTGTAATTGATTAATTGAAATGACGATCGTAGCTCTTTGTAACGTCAATCATGAACATGGCATCGTAATAAACCATCACATCAGTATGCACAATCCGATCATGAACCGGTTATCTGTTATCGGCTTCGTGACTCCACTACGACTTATTTGGTAGCTCACGAACCGAAAATAACAGTTGAAGTAATAAACTTATCATTACTTCTAGAGGTGAGAAATGATGGCTTGCAATCCAATACCATTTACAAATTCTGGAAAAATCTAAGAGCCTACTGTGGTTTGTAGAAAATATTTTTACGCAGTAGATGAGCACGTACGTACATGTTATTTTGGTACGACAAAAGCATCTTCATAATCTATGTGGGTACTGTGACATGGAATTGAAAATCATGTGACACTTGATACCATGCACTGGCCGGAAAATGAACAGACGGTCGTTTACTAACATATAATACATAGTTTAAAGCGTTCATACCTCTTAGTAAACCTACCACAGAAGATGACCGCTAAGAAGTCAAGTAAATGTTTCTTTCTTTCCATATATTCGTATCTTGACGAAGTATAGGACCTACGTTTCGAATCAAAGAGAATAAAATGAATACATTTACTTAACTACATCACAGTTTAATAAAAAAAAGTGGGTATTATTTGATTTGAATTTTAGTATATACTAGATTATATATTATTTAATCGTAGCACAACTCAGATGAAAGTGTGTACGACATTTAACGCACCTCACCTATAAACACGATCAGAATCAGTCGAGTACTTACCTACCTTCATATCGTAAATTCTCCGATGCCAACTGTTCCACTCGATAGCCCGAGAAAGTCTCGTTTGAATTATTTAATATCCCCAATAGTATTACAGTCTATTACAATAAAATGTTTCTCTATTTGAATATTTAGAGGGTTCGCGTGAGCTTTATTGCATCGCTAAAATGTTAATTCCGTGAAACACGCTCGTAAATGGTCGGAATTGTAGCCGGCCGGTCATTGTGTTATTTTAGTCTGATATTGAAATAAGCCACAGTTTCTCTTTTGTTTTGTTAAGTGGCAACAACACGGTAATAAATTTGTTGTTACAATTGCCACGGATTATTAAGTAGTCACCAATTTGACTTTGTGATCTTGTTCTTTTGCTTGACATTATTAATTTTGGCTTTTGTTGTCTGGGTGCTTGCGACTCTTCAAATAAATATCTTAACGTGTAGCCTCGACAGGATAACAGATTTGCCCTAATTTTCCCGGCTGACGGACAGTCCCAGGGTAATAGGCAACGGCATTATTCTGTGATTCAGTGAACATTCATTGGGCTCTTCAAAACACCTGCTCAGCGTGACGATTTTGGCAATCCTAATTTCATTGTAGTGATCTATTTGTATATGACATGATTTCAGTAGGCTGACAAGTTAAAAATAATCGAATTAATTGAACTTATTCAGTTATTTGTCATTAGATGTTATTAGACATCGAAGGACGTGCCGTTCTGGCATGTTTTACTAACATTAGATAGTTGGCAATCTACCACTGTGCTTTTCTCACGCAATTTCTTTCCACCTACCACCATTCTGTGGAATGAGCTCCCACCGGCGGGTTTTTCAAGCGGATACGACTTGTGGACCTTCATGAAACGAGCTTACACTTTTCTCAAAGGCCAGCAACGCACCTCCGATACCTCTGGTATTGCGGGTGTCTATGGGCAGCGGTGATCACTTACCATCAGGTGACCCGCTTGCTCCCTCATATATATAAAAAAACACCTAACGTCTAAATATCTGAACTTTCGCATTTATTAATGTTAGTGGTAGATATTTTTTTATCGTGCAGAAATGCCGCGCTGTGTTGAGTGCACGGCACAATGGTTCCGTGGACCTTCGGTTACTTGCATATTCGTAGTTGTATATATATGCTGGCTAAGTGGTTTGGTTCCAGACTTGGGACTCTATGGTGGACGTTGAACACTGTTGATCATACTAATAAACCAGTGTGGAGCTTAAAGAAATTTATTACCGCCCTGGGGCTCATTGCTTTTGCTGGTAATGCACCCTGCCAAATAACACTCTAGGCTGGGGATGGCGAACCTTTGCCATTGTTTTTCTAAAGAAATGTTTATCGAGACCTGACATGACCTGACATACACGTGCCATCAAATAATTTTGTCATAGTGATTATTGGGAAAATAATAAAACTAAATACTATCTACTCACAACTCTTCATTTACTACCAAAAATACGTTTTGCACTATAGTGACACGTATAACTGAAACATTAATTACTATACTTATAAGTAAATTCAAATTAAAGTAACTTAAAATTAGTGTGATTTCTGTTGTTGTAGATTAGACGACGACGTATATTAGGATTGTAAGATGTTACTTTTAGCAGAATGCATGCTGAACTAGAGCCGTCTGATAAATGATTTCTGTGCGAGTATTTAATGTTAATTCATCTCTGAAAATAATGACTCGCAGACATAAGTAGATGAGAATATGATTAAAATAGCATGAGCCAGCTGAATAAAACTTAATAGTGAATTTTATTACTTTGTCGATCGGTGGCGTTCCCAAAATATTTTGTTAAGTGCCATTGGTTCGCCGTCCCTGCTCTAGGCTGTTGTAAGATTGTTCTTCTTCTCTAGAGACCCTGCCTACGTTGGGATAATGCTAAAGCATCCTAACGTAGCCAGGGTCTGCTCGCAGAGGATGTGGTTGTGCAATAGTCACTACCGACTGATGACACCTCTATAGTCACTAAAACACGGAGAAGGTCAGGTCAGGTCAGGAGATTTTAGAGTGGGTTACTTATCTGACATTTGGCTGCTGTAAACATTGCTTGACCCAAAGATTGACTCAGATACAGCCTACTGACTAGGCTATTTCCACCAAACCTTTAACTGTTATCCCCTAGTCCATATTTGTCCCCACTAAAGGTGCAAGGACCTCCCCTAATCAAGACAAGGATTAGGCCGTAACTCTGTCATTCCCAGTCCATATTCGTTCCCACTACAAGAGACACGGATCTCCCCTGATCAGGAAGGGGATTATGCTGTAGTCTACGACGTTGACTTAGTGCAGGTTGGTAGACTTCACACACCCATGCGGGTATGCAGGTTTCTTCACGAATTCTCCCTTTATCGTTAAGTACTTTGGTGTTACAATGTACACCGTACATGAGTTAGAAATACATAACTCAGTAGTGCGGAACCGGTATCTAAACTACGACCTTAAAAATAATATTAGAATAATAAATAAATAATATGTATAAAAAAAGAAGGGAAAAAGTAATAAAAATAAAAAAGGTAGAAAGACACCGATGTGAAAAAGAAAAAATCAAGGTTGCTGCAAAAAACATAGCAGCAGGTATCTCATACCCTGCTGGCTTGTCCGGCGTGTGACGCTCAGTGACTTCAACTTGCCACTTAAGTTGGAGAACGGCCACTCTCTCTTCCGACTGTGATATTAGCCATGGTCGAGAGCGAGAGCGCCTGGGCAGCAGTTGCCGCCTATTGCGAGGTCGTCATGACGACCAAGGAGACAGCCGAGCGGGTGCGGGAAGAAGTCTCGTAAAACCGCACTCGACGAAGACGTCCAGGGCATACCTGCAATCGCCCTAGAAAGCAGCCTGTGAGCGGCGGGGAGGGCACCCCGTAGCTTAAACAGAAACAGGCTCGTGGTGAGGGCATAGATAAGGCAGCGCGCCCTCATAGATAAGGACGAGCCCAAGCCGCCCAAGACGAGCCTCGTGTAAACAGCCAAGCGCGCCTTTCAATCGCAAGCCGTGTCTGGCACCACGTGACCACCGACGTACTCACCGTGTGGCGTAACCGTGTCATCATCGTCCCCAGCCTATGAGGGTCCACAGTTGGACCCGGCCCTCCTCCCCCGTAAAAACGAGGGATTTGCCATAATTTCCATGTTTGCCGGGTGTTTTGGAGACCGCAGTAGATTTTGATCGAATAACTGGATATCGCTGCTGCCCGTTACTCTGGTGCATCCCTTAGCTGGTTCTCACGGCACCTATGGAAATGGACGGAATGGAGTAACGCTATTATTTATGCCAGCGCCACACTGCAACTTTGTACTTAAATGTAATATTAATAAAGTTCTTTTATTTCAGCAACTTTCCACTTACATGTAATATTAATAAAGTTTTTTTTGTTTCAGCAACTTTCCATCAGCCGTTGGTAGTTCGGCTACAGTTCTTCCTATGTTTGCCAACGATAGGAATGTGCGTATACCTGGCTTACCTTCTAGTCTTTGTTCTTGAAGACTTGTGTGTTGTCTGCGTGTCAACTTATATTATTAATATTGTTCTCACTTCCCTGAGCTATAAAAAAATGTATCTTGTAGCCTCTAAAAATAAGTGATAAATTTATATTGTAACTCGTAGAATGAATATGGTTATCAGCTGTACTTGTTTACCTTGGAAGTCAATATTAATTCTATTTAAATCCACTTCATAATTGATTCTAATCAAAATATATATTATATAATTATATTATTCCTTATAAATATTTTTATTACAGTAATTATTGTTCAAATATACAAGTGTATATTAATTATTATAATTATTCCAATATGTATAATAATGTATTAGTCATTAAAATTATTGACTACAATTTGTTATTTTAAATTTCATCATCCCAGAGGCGCTGCCCTCGTTTGTAACGAAAATCAGCGAATTTGTAATTTTATTAGTATTGAAGTTGGTTTACAGAGTAACTCTGCTGGCTGGTTCCAGAATTGTTGAAAAATATCGAATAAATGTATAGTATTATTATCAACTTATTAAAATCTACTGTTGGACATAGGTCTGCCCCATAAGAGGAGGGATACATTATTTACGTTCGTCAGATGTAGTATTTGTTGGAATTGCACTTCTATTCGATAAGTCACGTGTAACTTGGCGATTAGAAATGTTATTCCAATACATTTTTTCGTTTCTATTATCGATAACGATTGTCGAATGTCAACTTGGCTAGGGGGCTGTCGTCATGCAATTTGTAATATTAACAATTTATAATCAATTTATTCATAATTGTGGGTCGTTTTTAAGATAAATAAAATTTTAACCGCTTTCATTTTCCGCTCCACCCAATAATCCTAGAGGGCTCTATTTTCGAAGTTGTGTCGGAATATGTGTACCTGGGACACTTCGTCCAGCTAGGTAAATCCAACTTCGAGAAAGAGGTCAATCGCCGAATCCCACTCGGCTGGGCAGCGTTCGGGAAACTACGTGACATCTCGTCAAAAATACCGCAATGCCTTAAGACCAAGGTATTCAATCAGTGCGTATTGCCAATGAAGACCTATGGATCTGAAACATGGCCACTGACTATGGGCCTCATAAGAAAGCTCAATGTCACGCAGCGAACAATGGATAGAGCTAAGCTCGGAGTTTCCCTGGGAGACGTAATGAGATAATTCACGGGAGAACTAGAGTCGCCGATGTGGCTCAAAGGATTGCAAAACTGAAGTGGGCGGGGCACATAGCTCGCAGAACTGATGAACGTTGC
>WUAW01023225.1:8921-22638 GCA_017165845.1 Thaumetopoea pityocampa
TCCACAGTTTCCTCTGCCATATCGCAATATCGACATGCTGTGGTATTGGATAAATTCATCCTATACAGATGTTTGTTTTCACCACAGTGGCCTGTAAATGCCCCCACAAGGCCGTGCAACTGTCGTCTGTTGAACGAGAGTAGCTTTTTCTAACTGTCTCTCATGCTCCACTCTCCTACAAAGCTTTTAGAATGTGAGAGCGCTCTAAGGTAATCCCACTCCGCTTTATTCCTTACCTTGGCATGTGTCCATAGCGCGGTTTTGCCAATAGCCCTGGACTTATTAGGGTATTGGTCCAGGGCCATTTGTATGAATGTGCTTAAGTTAATAATTAATAAATAAAGAAAACAATTTCCTGCTAGTCTTGGCAAGCGTGAAGATTAATTTACATCCCCCCTTCCATAAAGGAGACCCTTGTCGAACAATGGACTTCAACGAACTAATGACGATGGTGATAATTTCTGGCTCAATAACAGGAGACGAGGCTTTCGGACACACTCGTACACTGTCGTACACTTTCGTAAATTTTCGTACACTTTCGGATCTCATGATGTTTTACTTCACAAATGAAAATAATAATCATATAAAATTAAAAAAGAGAAAATAGTAATTATAATAAAGCGCGTAGTTTTAAAAAATATTTTTGAAAATAATACCGGACCATATCTGGAAATATGATATAAAGACCGGAAATTTCCTTACAAATATCTGTCTAATAGTTTCTGTTATATGAAAACTTTTTTATATTCGAGTTGCCTGAGACTTTTATTTGTCTTGTAAAGGAAACGTTAACATACGAGGGGCTCGGACTTTCTGACAAATTTACTGTTTATTCGTTAAAATGCTTTACGACTTTAAGCTTCATAAATT
The DNA here is from genome assembly GCA_017165845.1 of Thaumetopoea pityocampa. NCBI lineage: Eukaryota > Metazoa > Arthropoda > Insecta > Lepidoptera > Notodontidae > Thaumetopoea > Thaumetopoea pityocampa. The sequence continues at coordinate 9,792 of WUAW01023225.1, forward strand.
GTTAGTGGTGATGGACAAAAAAACAGTACTGGTTTTGCATGCAGAATAGCAGATTGATAAGACATCGAGCATGGAGATAAGCTGTGAATCATTATAGTATAGAATACTCTTTTTGCTATACACCAGTTTAACATATTTTAGTAAAGTATTATATTAAAATTACTTAAAGTGTATATAAGATGGTCTTATCGAAAATGGCGATTTTTTTTCCAAACAACCTTTGAATGGACAGGAGTGTACAAAAATAATATGATCCCAGTTAAAATTCACAACTAAGTGTTAAATGGATTAAAATAAATTATAATAATAATAATACATAATCATTATAATCACCATCACATAGCAAAGCCGCAGGTTAACACATTCGCTGCCGGGAGAAAAAAGGTAAAAGGAATTTGACGAATTTACTAGGGTTTGGGAAAAAGCTCATAAAAACCTAAACTAAAAGTGATGTTATATAATTCAAAAAGCAACGTATTAATCCTTTTATAATGACATTAGACCATTTATAACGTATTATAAATTTATTTGAGTAAATTCAAATTACGGGAACCAAAATACTTTTATTAAATTAAGTTTCTCGGATACGAGTGGGCGGTATTTTTGCAACGGCACCGTCCTACTCGGATCCAAATGACAGGCAGTGAATATGTTAAACAGTTCTGTATAAAAACTGAACAGATTGTCACTTGATGAGAAAAGAATCTAGTCCAATAAGTAGTGATTAGATCTAGCAAGGCTTGAGAGACTTTTGCAATAACTGCAAGACATATGCAAGAACAATCATCATCATCATCATCAACATAGTATAATATATACATATACACACATAGATACATATATATACAAAATATATACTCGTATAAACGTAATATACATACACAATAAGAAAAAAATATAAATACATACATATATAACAGATTCAATTAAAAGATGCAATGATGATTTTAAGTTTAGAATTCAACACACCTTTGCGGTGGAAGGTCGCATATTCAACAGTAATTTTATTATAAAATTTTAAAAGGCCAAATTTTCAAAAATCAAATATATTTAAAAACAAACTACGATCGACTAATTCGGGGCTTCTGAAACCGAATCCATCGATGTTTGTTTGTTTGTTTGTTCGGCCTCACACAAAAACCAGGGAGTAGATTTTGGTTAAACTGTTACAATTTTAAAGGTATTATATTCCGACTTAAATACTGCGGTATGTTTCTTCAAAATCAGTCCAGAAGAATTGAAGATACAATTTGATCCCTGTTTTAGTAGCCGCCGTTGAGATACGAGAGTTCAAGTAAAAGTGGTTCTAAGGTTTTTTACATAAATCTATGATTCTGTCGGGATTTCTCATGTAGCGGAAAACCGCCATTCATGCGGCCGGAGCAGCGGGCAAAAGAATATGCTTACATTCGTCAAATAAACTTCAAAAATGCTTTTTTTAGCATCATCCTAATCCATATTCGTCACCACTACAGGAGTATGGACCTCCCCTGATAGGAGGAGGAGGATTAGACACTGGCCTAGAGCAGGTTGGTAAACTCCACACACCTATGCGGGCATCTAGGTTTACTCACAGAGTTTTCCTTCTCCGTTAAGTACATTGATTTTTACAATGTAGACCATACACGATTTAGAAATAACTCAGTGGTAAGAGACTGGGATTAAACGTATAACCTTTTTGGTCGCAAGCCGTGTCTGATACCACTGGACCACCAGTGTTCCTATAACCAGTAGACCTGTATGTATTGTTAGCTACGTCGCTTGATTATGTTTGTAAATATAGGTTAGAATATGCTTTTAGAAATAGGCGATTAGAATAAGAGAAATAAATAGATTTAATTAACATAGGGCCGGTATACACCGGCCAATTATACAATTGTACAATTATACAATTGTATAACGTAGAATATTTTATTTTAGTTTTAAGTACAAGATAGAAAGAACGGGCAAGAGAATATGAAACGAGGTCTGCTATTGGCTGATAACCAATTTTTACTCGATAAGCTCATTAAAATTGTATGTAAATATTATAAACAAATGTTTCGCTGGCAAATTGTCGAGGCTCGAGACTCCCTCGAGGTACTCTCGTGTTAGTCGCCCCACTTCGTAGCCGTTAAGGCTAGGCCTAGGAAAAAAAAATATACAGCACGTTTCTCGAAATCAGCTCAGCCACCAAACAAGAGAATAACAAGAGGATTCCCTGAAAATAAATATCAAGAAATTTGAAGCTGTGTTTATATTCGAGCCTGGGCATACTTCAGACCGGACCGGCGCACCCATCCGACGTCGTCTATTTTATCCGCTGTCGAAGAACATTACGTTTTTTTGATCCTTCGGCAACCGGATTGGAAAAAGACATAACATAAACTTGTTTACATAACAGGACGATATTACCTAACTCCGTACAACAATGTTATATTGTGTTAATGTGTTAAGTTATCACTTGCTATAGGGTTTATACTACGGTCCCATTAGCAAATAGGACCCTTAAAATCTTAACTAATCGCGGACCAGGGTCACCATTAAATTGCTTATGTGAGCGTGGCTGGCATGCCTTTAAACAAATTGGCTTAATACACACGCATTCGGTTCGGCAAGTAAATATATCGTTGTCTAGTACCAGTAGTGCATAGACAGGGAATCCTAATTTGGGGCTAGGTAAATTTGTGTAAGAAAAATTGTCTACAATATTATATTTATTTATTTACTATATTAATTAGAATAGAATAAAATTATAGTGAATAGGTTTTTACTAAGTTAGTACGTTTTACCACCCTAGATTTTACCGCCACTTACCATCACCACCAAAAAGAAATAATAGCAGGAATGCGCTTCATTTGTATCGTTTGCATAACAGTATGTCCAAAGTACATTGGTGGTGCGGTGGTTATAGAGACGTCGTACGATCGAAAGGTCGCGGGTTCGACCCCGGTCTCATAACACTGAGTTATTTCTAATTCATGTGTGGTCTATATTGTAGACACCAATGTACTCAAAGGAGAAAGAAACCTTCATGAGGAAACCTGCATGCTCGCGTGGATGTGTGATGTCTACCAATCTTCACTAAGCCAGCGCGGTAGACTACGGCCTAATCCCCCTCCTGATCAGGGGAGATCCGTGCCCCTGTAGTGGGGTCATATATGAACTGGGGATGATGATTATGATGATATCCGACATGCGCTTTGATATCCAAATACTTTTGATGATTATAAAATCACATAAATGTTTATTATTTTTACTGAAACTCGAAGAGTTTGTGACATAGCGCTACCAATCTAGGGCACAAATGTTCACTCAAGTGAACAGTATAATTAGTTCGAACAGCATATCATCAACATCATCCCGTGAACATTCACTACTTGACATGAGAAGAGAGAAGCATGTGAAGAGGCTCTCATTCTGAGAGGAATCTCTAATTCTGACGATTATGATGATATCACCATACAATTACCATAACCATCAGTCGTTCAAAATTGTGTTGTATGTATTCAACCCAATCACCCGCGGTACGTCACTCATCAAACGCCATATTATCTAACAGAGCCTATTAATTGCCGCGCGAAAGTAAATTAAGCTTATTACGTAAATTCTAGCACTCGTAATGAATTGTACATCTGTACACAATGGAATCTGTTCAGAAGGATTCATTTATTACAGATGATGAGATGGGTTGCAGTATTTGTTTTGTTGTTTACTGTTGATGATTATACATTAACAACGGAAGCGGTAAAAAGTGGAAAATTAAAAAAAAAAGTACTTTCAAAACCCGACTACTGTAAAAATCACGCTCTAAAAAGTTTGAAGCAAGAAAATATTCTCATCTGAAATGCACAAACTATTCAATTACTTATCGTCTATTAAATAAACTACTTACACATAATTTATATTTTAATGTATTTAACACATATGTATAGTAATGTTTAGAGGAGAGCCGTGGTTATATGCCACTTTGCCTAAAGTTTATGATCTCTTGCGTAGGTGGCATACGACCACGGCTATCCTCTAGACATTACTATGAATATATATATACTATATATAAGTATATATAAGTATACTTAAGGTCAATTAGCGAGCAATGAACTATTCTCGGAGTATCCCTTCGAGATAAAGTCCGCAGTGACTAAATCCCCTGAAGAACCAGTCACCGATGTAGATTAAAGGATTGCAAGGCTGAAATGCCAGTGAGCTTGCAAAACCGAAAGAAGTTGGGATCTTAAAGTGTTGGAGTAGAGAGTTCGAAACAAAAATTGGTGTCGGTCGTTCCCTGATTAGATAGACCGACAACCTTATTAGGATCACGGGTAATGCCGTTCGATGCGGCGATCTAATGATCGCCTGAAGGGGCCGATATACAATAGTGGGTGTCTACAGGCTCATATAGCCTAATTTTATAATAATTGTATAATCAAATTGTATAATCATCATCATCATATATGGTGATGATTATACAATTTCTGTTCATATTATAATTAAATTTTTAGACAAGAACTTACAAGAGTGTATAACAAAGAAATAGAAAAGTTTGTTAATATTTTATCATTTTACCATTTCGAATAAAGCATATCAACACAATCCGAAGATCAAAGCACAATTGTTAATAGTTCGCTTATCACTAGAATATAGTTATCGCTTCGCTAGTTCTCTTTAAAATTTTGTAAAAACGATTAAAATTAAAACAACTTTTTAAAATGGCGGGCGACAATAATTAGTTTCATAAAAAACCTATACAGACCCATCAGTTATTACACTCTCATATATTTTCAGTTAAATGTAATGTTATTAATTTGCTGTGTGACGCCGGCAAAATAATAGCGTCACTCCATATTCATATGCTGTGAATCAGCTAAGGAATGTGCCAGTATAATGGGCAGCAACATCGTTCTGTTCTTCAATCAAAGTCTACTGCGACCGACAAGATGAGTGGAGATTATAGCAAATCTCTCTTTTTTAAGTAAGAGATCCATATCTGCTGTGGACTTCCACGTGCCGATGATGATGATGATGATGAACTGTCATTTAATGGCATTCTACGAACAAAGAAATCATGTCTATGTCGTGTGTTATTGGTACTAGTAACTCGTGTATTGTTTGATTGCTTTTACGAGTTTTGGCGGCAACCCGAGTGAAGCATCACTTGAAGTTTTATTTTACGTTTTTATATTAGCTTATTGTGATGTTTAATATATAAGTTTAGTGTTATTTTCTATATTAATCGTCAATAATCGTGGACAATATAAAAAAATTGTAATAAAACTGTGATTAACATAGTAAAGTGACCGTATTTTTTTTCCAAGGTCATAGACCTGCAAAAATATTGCCTGCTCAAAGTTGTATTCATTGGATTAACTCCAACCCCCCCCCCCCCCCCCCCCCCCCCCCCCCCCCCCCAAGAGGCAATAAAATATGCAACACTGATATTTTATTGTTAACTTGAAGAATCAAAAATTTATATTAGTATAAAAATTTGTATTTATAGTGTTTATACACTCGACACTAGCAGAAATGGCGCGAATTCGCAGCCGATTGCCACTGTGAAAAAAAATGAAGAATTGCTTGTATATATTATATTATGAAATTGCGATAAATGCATCATTTTAGTGCAATTTTTGCAATAGCGCGATTTTTACAATATACGTAATAAGTCTGCTACTTATATAATGTCCCTTTGATTATCCAACCAGGAAATTAATTCAAATGCAAATAGCACAGTGATATTTCCAGATTTTCCTTACAAAAATTCTTTGTGATCCGCCATTGTTAAGAAAATGTTTTGCATCGCGTCCCACCCAATAACAAATAAACTGCTTATAAATATTAAAATATTGAAATCTTGTCCTATTATGCAGTCAAAATCGGGTAACAACAAAATATTTGCCCGTGGCTTGCCACAACAAAGTGGCTCACTCCCATTATACATATTATGTACATTTACAACAACACGGTTAGTTTTCATAGCTCGTACAAGAGTAAAAATATGCATTCAAAAATGGCGTCCGTTATAGTTTTTGCTCGCTCACACAGTAATAGCAGACGAAACAAAAACAAACTCCAATCAGTTTTATTTCATAATTTATTTATAGAAGCGTTTACGTCTATGCTTGTGGTTTTTTTTTTACAATTTTAAGTGCACCACATTATCACATCTCAAGCCCTCTGAACCGTTAATATCCGCAAATTTGAAATCCAAAAGGGCCAGCCATGGACAAAATAATGTCAAAATATTTTTTTTTATTATTTTCGTACATTGTGGGCAAGATATAGTATTTTACGCCATACCGCTTTAATTTTCTTAAGTCTTTAAAACCAACTCTCCAATAAATATTTTCATCGATTTAACAATAAATGAATATACAGCTTTCTGTTCCTTCATTGAGCTCGCTTTGCAATGGACTGCCCCCTAGGCTCGAGGTGATTGATATACCGACCGACGGATGGTTCCATAAATCAAAATTTAAATTTTGGAAAACTCGTAACTCTTCTGATATTTTTATTCTTGTTCCATAAATTAAAAAAATTAATTGACAGATTCTATGTATGACAACGCCACTCTATTTTCTTATTGTCTGATTCATGTTCAAGAGTTGGCAGTATGGCTTTGTTCCTTCGCCTGTCCATATGAATGAAACAAACTACTACTTGTCTGATGCATGATAATAGTCTGATGTTAAAATCAACATTTTTATCACTAAATATCAAGGAAGAAATCCTCAGGAAACATATTAAAACATAGAACTAGAATTAATTACGAAAATAAGTTCCGCTTTATGACGAATACCTAACAGATACCTATTAACAAAATTTCAATTTAGAATTGATCACAGTTATGCAACAAGAGGTCAAATAAATTATATATTATTTTACAAATTAGACTTTAAATTGTAGTGTTGAGGTTCAAATTTAAATTGATATTATTTTTAGATAACGTGATATTGCAATTTCGCTAATCACCTGTCGGGTAATGGCACAAAATTATTAGTAATTAATGGTTTCGCATGATTTATAGTTATCTAGATACGCTTCGGTGGATATGAACTGAAATTAGTGTAATACGTAGTGTTCTAAATTATTGAAGTAATAGCGTAAATACGTTATTTATTGGGTCACTCTGTTACCTGCATATTACAGTTTATTATTATGTAAGTTTGTTTAATTACAGCTTAAATTTAAATTTACATTTCCCGAATTTGGTACTTAATGAAAAATTGAGAAAAATAGGGCATGCTGATGGTTTACACTATAACGAGATGAATGATAACCCATGATAATATTGATAAACTCGTCAACAGTTATGAGTCGAAGTGTGGCAGGAATGGCAGTATCGGAAAGGTGAAGATCTTCCGACCAGACGGGTGTTACGTCTGGCGGGACCTGCCATTGCCCCGACGGTTGATGTCGGGATGTAGTATATGCACTAAATCGTTATAAAACTTCGTTAGCGTGATTCAGGCTTCTAATGTCGTCAGCAGCGCTATCTGTAGAGAATGCATGATACTATGCATGATACTATGAAGTAGTGAAGTGGAACGCCACAACCCCGTTCAATAACAGAATGCGCACAACGCATTCAGCGATGTCCATTGTTCTGAGTGTGTCAGAAGAAAAAACGTCCAATATTGCTTACAAAGAAACTTTCTAAAATAAAGTATATTTTTGACTTTATTTTTATTTTGTTTTTTATATTGTTAATAAATGTAGTAAAGGCCGCAAACGAAATCACGAGCATCAGCTACTGTAATATTTAACTAAAGAAGTTACCCTAGTTAGTTAGTTGCTATATGACACCGGCATAATAATAGTTACCTTCTCTGGCTCTCCTCATGGACGCTGTGAAAATCAGCTAAGATGTGTACCGGGATAACGGGCAACGCCGTTATCCTGTTACTAAATCAAAATTGCGATCTCCGAAATTCCTCCTCCTGCGTGAAGATTATGGCCATGAGGCCGAGAGTGGACTTCCAGAGGCTAATAATGATGAAATTGCCCTAAAATGTCCCAAAAACCTTAATAAGATATTGGACAATACAGTAGTGCCTATTGTGCAATGGATTCTCATTACCACTAAATTTATTGAAGAACGCAATGAAAACACTCCGATATTATCACATTACTTAGTGCAAACGACCTTTTCAAGTAATTTTATTCGTTTACAATTCAATTCTTTTTTATTTTTTTCTTAACATAGGTAGTAAGAACAAGATGGATTTTGTTTTAAAGTTCGCTATGTTATGCCAACATGCAGTGGCGTACAAATACTTTCAAATATTATTATTAATATTATAAAATTATTATCACTATTACTATAATTATACATATTTACATCAGGCCCACATTGCCTGTCAGCTCCTTTGTCATTATTATTATTATTTATTATTATTAGTTTCGCGATTTATGCTTATATTTATAGATAACTCGCTCGCTTCGCTTCGCTCGCTTTGATGTTCTTAAATACATACGGTTGAAAATACATTTTTTTTCTATTCCTCGAGAACAGTTCCTATTTTTGGGATAAAAAGTACCCTCTATACCCCTAACAATGTGTCTACAAAATTTCGTGATGATCGGTTGAGTAGTTAAGACGTGAAAGCGTAACAAACAAATAAACTCACATTCGCATTTGTAATATTAGTTAGGATTTCACGGGATTTTTCGCAAACATGGTTAATGCAACCCATTCAAAATATAGAGGTAATATAAACTATTAAAATTTATCACAACAATTCCCGCGAAATCATCTATAAATGTAAGTTTGTTTGTGTTAGAGTTATAATTAAAATAGAAGCACTGAAATTTTACGAGCTTGTAATTGATCTTTCTAACGTCTGAAAATGTAAACAATTCGTTGGATTGGTAAACAGTGTAATTTTTGCTGTGTGGCGCCGTCATAATAATAGCGTCATAATAATGGCGTCATAATAATAGCGTCATAATAATAGCGTCATAATAATGGCGTCATGATAATAGCGTCATAATGATAGCGTCATAATAATAGCGTCATAATAATAGTGTCATAATAGTAGCGGTATAATAATAGCGTCATCATAATGGCGTCACTTCGTCTCTTCCCGCGGATGCTGTGAGAACCAGCTGAGGGTGTACCAGGACAATGTGCAGCACCGATATTCTGTTATTCAATCAAAATCTACTGCGATCTCCAAGACGCCAGCCGAGCGTGAAGATTATGGCAAATCCGTCCTTTCAAATGGGAGGTCCGCGCCCAGCAATGGACTTTCACCGGCTGATGATGATGGTGATGCATGAAAATCACGTGAAAATTTTACATAACCCAACTACATAATATATTGGTAGTGTATATATGTATATCTTATAATCTAACATTACTGAACCAAGAACTCGCGATATTTTTTATATATTTCAATTTATGTATGTACACTGATTTTGAATTTTTTCCAGAATTTTCCGCTATTCATTAAACTTATATAGTTTGATATTTTTCCCCATAATTTCCTTTTCCTATATAAGAATTTAGTTTTCATTATAGTAGAGAATACTTATTCTCTACTATAATAGAGTTGTGTGTCTATAATAGAGTTGTGAAAATTCAAATTCTCCATTATTCACAAGTGTGAATAATGAAGAATTTCTAATTTTCACAATAACTTATGTAGGACTGACAGACAGACGTACAATGCGGAAATGTAAAGGTTCCGTGTTTAATTGTGTGGCCCTAAACAGGTATGGTTTATTTATTTATTTTATTTTATTTACTTATTATAGTACATATACAGGTTACAATCAAAAAAGAAAACAGTATACAATATATCAATAAGGATCCAGGCAATGACCCCCAAACAATGTACATGGGATGATTAAACTAACAAGTAACTAAATTAACAAAATGAAAAAAAAGATAATTCATGTAATACTGTTTAAAACACCAAGGTGGAGTTGGAGGTTGAAAATATCATCCTATTCATGCTCATCAATCTACATGTCTAATTATATTCATCGTCCATTATCCCCAGTCCATATTCAGCCCCACTACACGGCGGCACGACGGCACGGATCTCCCCTAATCAGGAGGGGATTAGACCATAGCCTACCATGCTAGCCTAGTGCACGTTGGTAGACTTCACACACCCATGCGGACATGCAGGTTTCCTCGCGAACTTTTCCTTCTCCCTTAAGTACATTTGTGTCTACAATGTGGACCAGAGGTCATCAAACTTTTTTGTCTTATAGACCACTTGTAATGTTTTTCACTTTTGGGTAGACCCCCAAAGCGTAGTTAATATAATTTTTTTATAAATATATTAACTTCAAATGTGTTTTTGACGTTGATAACATAATAATCATGTAGACCGTACATGAATCAGAAACAACTCAGTGGTACGGGACTTTGATCAAACTTACGACCTTTTGATCGCAAGTCGTGTCTAGCATTACCAGACCACTAATATACTATGTAATGTTATTACCATACGCAAAAATCCCACATCAGACTACAACAAACTTAGACGGAATTTGTCTTAATATGTTTAGTGTTGGTCCAACAAATTCTGAACTAAACCAGAGTCCAGACTTAAACTTGAGTGTGCTCAACTTTGTACCGTTCGATACGTGAAACTTGAACGTACGTTGGTAAACAGGAGACTAAGTGGAAGTGACGTTTAAGTTAGTATAATATGGCCGTAGCCTTAATACCCCCATTGTTCGGAAAGTACAAAATTTCCAAGTTATACGGCTCCGTTACACAATACTTAACAAATTATTAATAGAAACGATAGGAACAAGAACAAGTGTATAATATTCTGAATGACGCAATACTTAGTGCAATCATCATAATCATCATCTGCCGGTGGAAGTTCACCACTGGACATGACACTCATCCTTAAAAAAGAGATTCCAAGTCAATTTTGGTTGAATGACGTACATCGGTACATCATTTAAGTGATTCTCAAAACGCCCACGGAAAGGAATGGAGTGATTCCATTAATACATAATAATAATACGGTGCTACACGCCAAGCAGCTTATGCTTGCTTATGCAATATATTTCTTAGACACAGAAAAAGTCCTACATGGGATTAAGTGTAATACGGTATTAGACTCGCTATGAGTACATTAATAAAGCCCTACTCTCGCTTAATAGTTGTTTCCTTTCAATCCCCGTATCTACTCTATGTACAAAATAGAATATATATTATCCGATATTCTAGAGATTACAAGATTTGAAGTGAGCTGATGCAGAAACTTGAACATGATGGTCATAATCCTCAGTCATGAGGAATCGACTATAAAGAAGAAAATTCAGAAATTAAAACTTTCCACATCCTACAGTTGTGTCTCACCTTTGTACTAGGCACACCATGTTACTATGGTGGTAATTCTGTTATAACAGAACGTAACTAGATTTAGACTCTCCCTATCTTTTTCTAATGCCAAACGTCAAAAGAAGATAGCTAAAACTTTAGTACTGTCAATTTCGTTTAAACGCATCAAAATTAAGAAATTTAGACGCGATTTCGAAACATGCCGACTAAAGATTTTTTGCATCTTTTGACAGAAATATAGGTTGGTACTCGCTAAAAATATTTGCTATCTCGTTCTGGTGTTTAGTATTATAAAAAAATAGAATTTGAATTTAGTTCTGTTACAACAGAATTTCCATCTACATTCCCCTTTGCACACGCTCTCAACAGTCAATTTGAAACAATTAATTCATTGGGTCAACCTAAGTTTTCACTCTTCGAATTCGATCTGTATTTTCATATCATCAGTTTCATAAAACGAATCATTTTTTTTTTACTTCAGGGTCATCCGGAAATAATTCATGATCAGCTATGGAAGGATCAGCAATGAATTTACCTGAAGATGATGGATTACACAAGCTCTCTAAGTGGTTAAACTAGTTAAGCGTTCCTGTCAATTCTAGTGATAGATATTTTTGATCATTGTTTTTTTATTTCTAATGATCTTAATTTAATGATGAAATTAAGATCTAACGATCTTAATTTCATCCAAAGCCATTATGTATACATTAAAATACAAACATTTTAAATTTTTAATGTCAGTCATGTTTATCCCATTTTTATTGCAGTATTCGGGGTCAGGAATCGAATCGTTTACGAGGCCTGAGCTATAAACTAAGCCAAACGAGCTTTACTCTGCTGTTAAATAGTATTACAAAATAATGTCGGCTTTAGGTGTTTTTTGGACTTTATCTCTGAAATTTTATTAAGGTGCTTATTTTTAACGGCTTGTCGTTATTCTGATAATCCTGCCTTTAGAAAAATAATCTACTTCCGTTATTATTAAAGTTTTCATTTGTTGTAAAGTATCACATCTTACTAAGCAGATGATTAAATTTAAATAAGAGAAGCATGTAAAGGTACCCGCGTTAAGCCTCTATTATGTTCGGCACAATATGATAAGTTGTAAATTATGACATTTTGTTTTCTTTTTTAATTTTTTAAAGGTTTAAAAGTTTTCTGCTTAGTAGGATTACATACATCATGATATTTTTTTGATCAATATGTGACACAAAAAAATAATTTTACAGAAAATATACCGCTCTATGTTATTGTAGATTATATTGTTATATTTGTATTTATTTACAATTTCCTTTCATCTGTCTATCTATACTTCCTACTAATATTATAAACGCGAATGTTTGTAAGTATGGATGGATGTATGGATGTATGGATGTTTGTTACTCTTTCACGCAAAAACTACTAAATGGATTTTAATAAAACTTTACAATAATATAGCTTATACATCAGAATAACACATAGGCTATAATTTATAAAGATATTTTGTGAATTGGCCAAAATATGACCATAATTGTCGAGTAAGTCGGAAAAAATCTGCCATCTGCGAGTTATTCTGGA
>WUAW01023244.1:9824-20748 GCA_017165845.1 Thaumetopoea pityocampa
TCATACGGAGAGAATCTTGTTACGAGAAATAGAACAACAGTGACGGCGAATATGCTAAATAACAGACACAGCTGAAATAAAGATATCAGTTAAATGTCAAAATTAACGTGCAGTTATAATTTTTAATAGCGCAAAATCAATTAATATTGTTTAGATAAATATTTGCAGTTACATCAGTACAGCCAAATCAGCTCGGAGACGGTTTTGCGTTTGTAGTAGTGCACGGTTAGCAGATAAATAAATAAATACTTTTTATATATTTTTTCATTTTTTTATTATACAAATATTAATTATACAAATATAAATATTTACTATACAAATTAAACGTAATTTAATATGTATAACTAAATTCTAATGATATTTAGAAGCGACTGATGGCAGAGTGCGGGCACTTGGTAGCTGGCCCAAATCGGTTTATTCCGATTTTTGTGTGTACATACACTATTACAAATTCAAAAACGTTTCCAAGCTGATTTATTTGTAATTATTAATTTTCATTCACATCATACATCTTTTCACACATGATTGACATTGATTATAAAAGTTGCTTATTCGATCGATTTATGTTTTTCGTTGAAATTTTTTCCTGTTCTTTAACTTATATTTGCTCAATATTAGTTGATACTCGTCTATGTATTGTCACAGAAATATTGAGTAAAAACAATTGAATATTAACTGAATGTTATTCAAGTATGTTTAAAATAAAATTGGCCACTCTAATATTACACTACATGAACCGTTTTTAAATCAGAATTTTACGTGTATATTGAACGTCGAGAATTTTTTACGATTAATTTATAATAATTCTAAATTAGTAAAAATATAGTAAAAATCNTGCTCAATATTAGTTGATACTCGTCTATGTATTGTCACAGAAATATTGAGTAAAAACAATTGAATATTAACCGAATGTTATTCAAGTATGTTTAAAATAAAATTGGCCACTCTAATATTACACTACATGAACCGTTTTTAAATCAGAATTTTACGTGTATATTGAACGTCGAGAATTTTTTACGATTAATTTATAATAATTCTAAATTAGTAAAAATATAGTAAAAATGTAATACACTTACGATTATAATCAATGCACCATTGTTTATAATAATTGTATTGTGTTTATATATGGTGCGCGATATTTCAGTAATTTTTGTTCAATACCTTTTTTTAAGGTAATTTAAAAGGTAATTGTTATATATATTTTTATAATTTTTGTTGTAATTAAATTGATAATTAAAAAAATATTCATACTCCCCATGTTCTTACCCATATTTCCTTGGATAGTGGATGTAGGAAACTGAATATGGAGATCTCTTCAGCACCCTTATCGGTTTTACCGGGCTTGACGTCGAAAGACAAGAAAGGTTTGCTGAAGTCAATAACGGTCTCCCGTTCCAAAGTTACAGTCATTGGCCCGATAGCTAAATCAGCTTCCTGAAATCGATTAGATTATAATTATAATTAGTAATAAATAATCAATTTATGTACTTGTTGGGAATCGGATTTTTAGCTGACTGTTTGTTTGACTACTGAAACTCAAAGAGGATATATTGACCCCCAGGGATCAGCAATGACTTCGCTACAGTAGAAATTTAAATGTTGTAAGTAAGTAGCACCATATAACGTGTGAAAAACACACTTGAATTTGATAAGTATGCAAACATTAAATATTATAATATAAAATACAGTACATTACATTACATTAAATATTATAATATAAAATATAGTATAATATTATAATATAAAATACAGTATAATATTTTGCTATAAAAATTAGACGACATAGTAAAGAATACCCTCGCATCAACTATTAATCTTTCTCTGGATGAACGTTCTTGGTTTTAAGCTTCTCTTCCCATACAAATGGGCGGCCTCGGTATTCGAAATAATTCAAGTGTTTCACTACCTGCTTTTTTGTACTTGGTGCATGGTACACAAAATCTTGTTCGGAAAATTTTATGTGACAATGATTTTCCGTTGGGGACTGCCTGCTTGACCGAAGCCAAAGAATCATGGGAAATGGCTTGTCCGAGCGCGGCCTTGCCTTTAGACTTGTCTTCCAAGAAGTAGTGGGTCGCGCCGATCTGCGAGCTGCTGCAGAATTTTCTTTTTAATACGTCTACTAGCTCTGCAGATCGGGCCTGTCTTCTAGCCGTATCCAACTGGGAGTCAGGTCTTTGACTACAAGCTTTACCCTCGGCCAACCTCGAAACCCGTATAAATGCATTCCGAATGCAATTTCAATCCGACTCGGTGCACGTTGTATGGTTCTGCACACTTGTCGGTGTGGTGTTACTGTTGATCAGCTCGGTTACCACGGCCATTGTTCCCGTATAAGTGCCGGTCGTATCGCGCGACACATCAACCTCAGTGATACTATCCGTCGGGCACTTGCCGCCGTCAATTTTCCAAGTATTTTGGAACCAAATGGTCTCATTCGTGATAACGGTAGAAGGCCTGACGGAATGACATTAATCCCCTGGAGGATGGAACGGTGTGGGATGCTACTTGCTTCGACATTCTGGCACCGTCTCATGTTCCGGAGATAGTCGTTGAGGTTGGGGCCGCGGCTATCAGTACTGAGTTCCTCAAGCACCGCAAATATTTTTCGATTAGCACAAATTACATTTTTGAGTCATTAGGAGTAGAAACTTTTGGGTCTTGAGGAGCAGGAGCCCACAAAGTTTTCAAAGAGATCGTGATCCATCTGATTAGTACAACAGGCGACCAGAAGAACGCTGGCCGCTATTTAGCTCAATGTTTAGCAATAGCTATACTCGCACAACGAGGAAATGCGGCCGGCGTTATGGACACCCTGTCCACCGACAAGGGTGCACCTTTCTTAGAACGTTTATAGCTTTAATTTAATTACTATTTTATACTCACTATCTATAAATAAAGTATTATTATTAAAAAACATTCAATATTAGTGAAGTCTTTACAAAATCGAAAAACTTGGCAAATGCTCTGGGTTAAGCAATGTTTACGAGTACTATGGCGGCCTGGTGTTATTAGATAGAATGAAATGAGACGGGAATTGTCGAGACTCAAGGTATTTAGTAGCTTTGAGCTGGAGGGGCATTAATTATAGTTGTTATCTCTTTAATATTTATGTGGTACTCTGTAGATGAAATTTTAGATTATAAGCTGTAGAATGTAATAAAATAACCGACTGCCTTATTAAATAATTGGGAAGCGTCGAAAGATAGTGCGTGCTTTAAAAGGACCCACTAAACAAATTTCCTATTAAAGATATAAACGTTTATTCGTTATAGTTTATTTTAGAAAGCGTTATGTACTATATATGTTAATTCAATAATTTTTTTATGTACATGAAAATTCAAAAATACAATTTTCATATATTCATATAAATGGTGGCAATTAAATGGTAGAATGGTGGAAAATATAAATGGTGGAAAAACAAAATGGTGGGCAGCCAATAAAAATGACCACGACTACTGGTGGTTAGGGCTCCGAAGTGAGGAATCTTCTCAGAGTGCGAGCCATTTCCAAGAGCACAGCCTTCCATGTCAGGCCCTTCACTCGTATTATTACTTCTAATATAATATTAATGAAACCTGTGATATATTTCACGCTTCAAATGTTTTCTAATCATAACAGCGGTATAATTTTAATAGTATGTATTAACCAAATAAAAGGTATCGGCAAAGTAAAATACATTTAAATATTATTTTTCACCAGCATCATATATAATTTATGAATGCGTGCGATAAGGGAGTGACATTCGAGATTTATGCGACGAGAGATCCCATGAAAAGGGTAACCGTTTAAGTGGTCTACATTAAAAGATACTTCACTTTTGTGGGTCCTATACTTGATGATCAAATATGAACCTTAGTGTATACGAATACTTACGCAATCCACAATAATACGTTTTTAGTCACGATAAACACTACTTTAGTCTTGATTCTGAAAAATATTTTTTATACTTATACAACAGTACAAAGTAAACAATGATCTGCCCTTGTACCAGACAAAGAGATAATTTGAGTATAAGATAACGATATACATACATACAAGTAAAGCTAATAGAAACGGTGAGAAAATTAATGTCATGTAATCATGAGTATTAAATTATTTAATGTTGCATAACAATAAACATATTATCAATAACATCATTGTTAGTCTAAGTTCACTGTTGCTCTAAAAAGACTTCTTCAATTAAGAGCGTCACTTGTTTTAATCTCCACCTGGGCCTTAAAAATTACAGTAGAGGTACGTTAAATCGAAGAATAATACTATTAAGATAATATTGATTTTATCCTGACGTCTCTTTCGACTAGTCCTCGTAATGACCACAGGAGGAACCTGATTTTCAGGCTAGTGTTTTGGCACAATAATACTTTTATTTGAAATTGATAATCAACACTTTTGTGAAATTTTATTATATATTATTGTAGATATAATAAATTAACCACAATAACTTTCACCGTCTTTGAAGCTTACTTTTCAAACGGTTAGAAATTGGAGTCATTTATCCAACATCAAGCATTAGCAAAAGTTAATCAAAAAGTTTTTATTAAATAAACAGCGGATGAGTTAACTCTTTAACTAAACTCGTTAAGTGTCCGCAAATTGAGTAACGTTTTATTTATGTTTGATAACATTGATATAAAATATCTAGATGTGACATACTGCTGTTTTGGTCGTGTAAATGATTTATATATAATCTGGCAGAAGATCTAGGGGACGGCTCTGTTTTATATCAGCAACGTGTTCATACGAACACATGTTCACGTGAACACGCGAGATTTTTTAGTGATTCATACTGACTGTGTTGTACGACTTGTCGATCATTTTAAGCACTGATACTCACTTTGGTCTAAATAGACCAAATAGGTTTTGGTCTAAATAGGGGTTAATGATAATCTGCAGGTTATATGTCAGCTATAAAAACATATTAAAGTTGACGAATTCGTAAAAAAAACAATATTACATAGTTAAGCGGGATGCTACTCAAAACAGAAAAAACATGGCAAGTCTCAATCTTAAGTCCCTCCCACAGTCAAAATTACTGCAATAATATGAGACCCTGACTGAAATCAACATAACACCAAGGTGAAGACTGACTGTAATGTACATCATTTGATACGACGGAATCGTAATAAACTGAGAAAAATCTGTAAACATGTTTAACTAATAAAAAAACATGCCTGCAATTTGTCAACATATTTTTTTTGTGAGCTTTCGCCGAGCTCATTCATTCTGGTTAATATAACGTTTCTAAAGATATCACATACATAGGTACTTGAAACTGTTTTCTCGGTATTTTTGGAGATACACATCTAATGAAGTACTTGTTCTCTGTTAAATCAAATCTTATGTCTCCTCTGGGACTAAAAGAAAAATATGAATGAAAGTCGCAATACAATCTGTTTAATTGTTTGTACGTGACTGGTGAAAAGAGGATAGAGAGACAAAAATATTTTGGCCTTTGTATCGATAACGAAGTAGGTATAATCCGCTTATTTTTTTTAAAGAATATTCTTTTTACAGACATTGTACGGTTTTTTTGATTTTATATGTACAGAAAGGATTATGCTGGCCTGTTTTACCACGTCTGGGCAGTGGCAGGCCCAGCCAGATATAACACCCGTCTGGTCGGAAGATCTTCCCTTTTCCGATACTGCCATTTCTGCCACACCTAGACCATATAGTTGGTGACGTCATCATCAACGTCATCATGGGTCTAAATCATCTCGCTATAAGGATAATTAATACATAATTCCTTACCTTTCGCAGAAGTTCTCCGATCATGCCGTCCCAGCCGCCGATAATTTTTGGATTTTCTTTACCATACTTACCATCCTTTACCAGGCGTATCTCGTCTGTCAAACGATAAGAAGATATTTTAGATTTTCTGTATGTACAAGTGTGTGTTTGTGTTATATGTGAAATGAACAAATGTTTTTTTAATAATGATCTAAGGTAGTATTAATAGGAATCCAATTTAGATTCTCTATTCCAAAATTAGATTATCTCCATTATATAATACTATATGACTGATATAATATTATATCAGTCTAAATAATATAGAAGCATGCTGCATAAGTAATAATATTTGTGTTTTATGACCAAACACCAAGACTGTTGTGATTAATAAGCGTTTCCACTCATGACTTATGATTCACTTTGATCAAAATTTAATATAATATAATAAAAAAATATATAACGATTTAAAATCTTAAAAACAGAATTTTAAATTTATTGCTGTTCGAAAGTAGCTTTAGGCCGCGTATTCATTTGGGGACAATTCGTTAGGATATGGAGCGGATTGGGAGAGGGTAGATTCCGCTTGGAACAGCCGTGCCCAGGTGGCGGTGTAGTCCTACCTGGTCCCCCATCCAACACTAATGTATAACAGAAGGCCCTAGGGAACGTGGACGCAATGGGTGGGGGCCCTGAGGCTTCAGGAACAACAGCGAGCCGTCTGGCGTGATGTGTGTAAATTGCACGCAGAAATCAGCCGAAAAAAATGAAAGAAATAAAAATTAATCGACGAGCATTACATTTAAACATTTTAATTATTATATCCACGCCTATTACCGTTATCCATTTTGAATGGATATTTTTCCGAAAGTGACCAGCCAATCACATATAGACATCTAATCAATATACGCGGTGACCATTAATTCAATTTCTGTCATTACATGTCCCTACCCCTCCAGCTCCGATACGTCGCTGATTAATTAGGGGAGTCGGCTTTAAACTCGGTATGTGATTGCTAACGGTCGTTCTTAATATGTAATTTGTCAAATGGATATTAATTACTAAAGATACTCAACGAATAGTACTTTAGATATTATTAAGTTATATATAACCAAAGCCTAATACAACATTATAGAAGGATAGTACTGTGATGTGTGTACTGTGTGGTAAGGGAGTACTTAGTCTTTTTGCCTGTCCGGCAAATAGACTTAAGTATACGGGTAAGCGATCCCGGCCCCCCGAGCTACTACTGTCTCTTTCTACTCCTTCCGAGATAGTGGTATCCTATATCCTATTCTAAAATCCCATATTCCTTGTTCAATACACCTTTCCTACCTCATCCTTTTTCCATTTCTCTCCATTAATTCGCGGGAACGCAATGATGAACTTTAACATTTTTAACCTTATACAATGGCGGCGTCGTGGTTCGCCACCAGACACGTCTTGTTGCCCGCGGGGGCGAAATGTGGGCTGCGGATTGCCACTCTGTTACATTTAACGATCGTAGCATGTGGAAAGAAGTGGTATCTGTCTACCCCAATGGGAAAGAGGTNNNNTATGTAGTATATACTATGGTATCTGCCTACCCTTATGGGATATCGGCGTGAGTGTATGTATGTATGTATGTAGTACTGTGATAATATCCAAAGATTTTTTATTATATACTGAAATGGAGACAAGGTCGCGGACACATCTAATTTGAAAATAATAATATCAAAGATAAATCAGCTTGGAGAGGTTTTTGCGTTTATAGTAGCGTTTGGAAACACATTGACTAAAACCGGATTAAACGCGGTAGCTAACGCAAACTGGCGTTAGCTACCGCGTGCCTCGCACTCCCGCATTAGTCAAGTTTATAAGTGGGGTTAGAAGATAGTTATACATATTAAATTACGTTTAATATGTAAAATATTAAGTACCTATCTATAAAAATAAAAAAATATAAAAAGTATTTATTTATTTGCTACACTAGTACATACGCAAAAACGTCCGCAAGGTGATTTGGCTTATGTATTTTTAAACAGTTGGTAAATAGGTTATTTAGGGCAAGGTTACGCGGGAAGAAATCCATTGGTGAACATAGGCCTCTCACAATAATTACTGTGAAATTCATTTGATTATAGTTGATTGTCATGCGGAGTATAACAATTAAAATCGTAGACGTGATTTTGTCTCTTAGCTTTAGTAAGGTATGCCACAATAAGTCTATAGGTCGTCTATATGTCTGTCATCAAGTGGATGGTAAGTCCTCTTGATTTTTCTCTCGCCTTGTACGACATCCAAACAAGACTGAGAGTGTTGATATTGTAAAGCCGGCACCATACACACGATCCACTACCATCATACAACCTGAAAATCATTTACATTTAATTTCGAGTTTATCTGAAATCATTTGGGCGAGGTCGACGCAGAAACCCTTGAATGGTTCGTTGGCCTGGTACTCGGGGCTCTCAGGTTTGTTCCGTATGATGTAGGGTGCTTCTTCGATGGTGGTGATAATATAAGTCTTGTTTCGATTGTAGGCCCCAGGAGTGTTTAGATCAGCAAGCTTTGGCTTAACCGGAACGAGACCGCCAAGTTCACTCCAAGTTCCAATCTAAGAACAATTAATATAATTAAAATTAATTTGCAATTTTCATCCATACCGCTGCTTCAAAACGTGATGATGAAGATATAATGTTGGCCTGTTAAGGGTTGGTAGACCACGCATACCCATGTAGACATGTGGGTTTCCTCACGAAGTTTTTTTTCTGTTTGGATTACATTAGTGTCTACAATGTAATTTTATGTATATACTGTAATAGTTGTTTGTTCTATTTAAATGTGTGTGCTATAAAGTTTATTCTATTCTATTCTAATTATACCTGCGTTTAAAATAACCCAGTAACCCACGTTATTTGAACCCTAAGTCACGTGGTACTAGCCCACCAATGTATTCAATAATCAATGAGATTTAATGAATTGTATCTGAAATTTTACATTGAGAAAAAATATTAGTTCACTATCGTTTTTATTATCAGCCTGTTTAAGTTGACTATTAAACATAGATCTTCTCCAAATCATAATCGTCACAAAGAGGCGCTTTGACGCTTGCAGTAAACGCTCCTTGAATCTCATTGTAGTAATAACATTACTGTTCATCGCCCTGGTACATGAATCTTCTTACGGCGACCATGGGGGTAGATTTACATGGCGGTATTATTAGCTGTACTGACACCTCACAGCAAATGTATAGCATTATACTTATTTATTTAAACTTCTTACGTAATGTACAAAGCCTGAGGCATTCTCTGCCAATCTATCATTGGTAATTGGTAAACCAGGTGTAAAAAGAATCACAAATACAAACATACCAAAGAACTATCATGAGAATATAATGTGCATTCTAATACCTATATAAGGATATCTATAAAATATACTAACAAAGAGTAAAAGATGAATTAGACACAACTATTGTGACGACGATTCCGCTAATTCTAGAAAAAGATGAACGCGCAGTTTTGGTTCAAAAGTCATATTTTTACGAGTATATTTGTGCAATGAACATAATTATCCTGTGCGCCTGCTTTTGCTTTATCCACGTACGAAGATAGTAGAAAAATTTTTAGGACTTACCTTCACCATGTCGCCATCAACGGTCATTTCTATGACTTGTAAGGAGAAGTTCTTACGGTGACCTGCCTCATTAAACTTTATTGTGCCAGTTAGTCCTTCAATCTCGGTCTGAAGCAAACGTTTGAGTCTTGCCTTTCAATTCAGTAGTATTAATAATGGATTTCATTTTGCAGACAAGACAATGTCCGACGTACGCCGAATAGCAGAAAAGTTAGCGGGCAATATTTACAATTATATCATATTGATTGGGCAGTGATTAAGGGTGATAGTATAAACAATAAGTATCCGTTGATAAGGGACTCCAAAGTTTTCTTTTTATTTTAGAATTATGTATTTTGGCAGTACGACGCAAAAGATTATATTTTTAAATTTGCTCTATTTTGATTAGCACCTAAGATATTGTGGATTAAAACTCAGGTTCTATATAAATATTCAGGTGTACAATCGCAACGATTGTATACCTGTATAGTCAGATATGCGTATGATATAGTGGTCATTCGGTATGCTCACGGCGCACGCCGCTCATATTATTTTCATGGAGCTTATTTGAATTATGTTGTTAAAAATAGTCACGATATATTTTACTGATTGGTGACTCAGCATGCACCATCATCGATACCTGACTTTATAAAGCGATGGGAAATTTCAAAAAGGGAACAACACGTAATAGTTCTACAAATAAAATTGTATACTGCAGAATAAATTTTAAGAAAATATTATTCTGAAATGTATATAAACGTAAGTTTCCCAATATGTGGGCATATTTTATTGATAATTTAAAACAATTCAAATTACTCTCTACACTTGTTTATAAGTTTGTAAGTAATCTCCGCAGCTGATGACCCAATTCTAAACATTTTTTTTTTCACTGATAGAAAGCTACATTGCTCCGGAGTGCTGTAAATTATATTTATATTGTACATATTAGCCGAGCTATCACAATGTTTGTCTAGCAAGTTGGAAAGCGATACGATTACGAAGAAATTATGGCGCACGGTCGGAATGGTTTTCTAGTAGATAGGAAGTCCACGTGAGTGGAGTAGCGGGCAACAACTAGTATGTTACATATTCTAATATGATTTTTAATTTAAGATTCAGTTCGAGTGAATAGTAATTATATCAGTTTACAGACGTCGACCGCTGAACATAGGTCTCCTCTAACTATCGCCACACAGAGCGGTTATGATCCGCCCGATTGCCGCGAATTTTATCAGGTCATCAGTTCACTTAGTCGAGGGTCGACCGACTAAGTGAACTGACCGTAATGAAGGTCGCGGGTCTGCGACGGTCAATTGTTGGACGGTCGTTGTCGGTTCGTTCGGTGTTCGAGTGAATAAAATGACTAAGAAGTTGATATTTAAAAACTAGAAAACCCAACTGCGGTGCAAAAATAACAAATTTTTGAAAACTTTGTTAATATTTTAATATTTTTTATTTAAAACCCAGTGACACTCGCGCTGTCAAGACGAATCTAATGACGTATGATTTATTAAAATTGGTTGAGCCATTTAGTAGTTACGAGCGGACGTAGGAACGGACATATGTATATGTATACATACCTACAGGTCAAACGCGTAAC